>BDMV01000005.1:2531222-2574748 GCA_008326285.1 Oryza officinalis
GCCAGTTATTTTTCACAATTGATTTTAGTTTAAGACTTTAGAAACATCTAAGTGAGTGCTTCTCAACGACACGGATGAGAAAGTGCGTCTCATCCGGCCGGAGCAGTGAAAATGTATCGATTGATTCTTGTCGGCACGAGAGGCTCCCTGCCAATCGTTCACCGACCCTGGCTGCACCAACAGCCACAACTCACACACGCCGGTACGAGAGGCTCCCTGCCAATCGTCACCGACTCCGGCTGCTTCCACAGCCACCAGCCAACACATCGGTACGAGAGGCTCCCTGCCAATCGTCACTGACTCCGGCTGCTTCCACAGCCACCAGCCAACACATCGGTACGAGAGGCTCCCTGCCAATCGTCACCGACTCCGGCTGCTCCAACAGCCTTACACCAATCACAGAAGGGGATTTCACACACCTACAACAGTTCGCAAGGTGTTCATTAAAACTACGCTAAGGAATCACCTTACATCCGCCCATGACCGTGGGCACGGCTGTTCGAACAGTTGTTAACAACCTCTGCAGAGGGGGGTACACTTTACCCACACGACGTTACTAACCCCGAGCCACCCAGCCCATGACTCTCAGCCACGTCTGGCGACCTTGAGGCTTTCACGACAAGGCATTTCGAAAGCCGACTCAGGGTCATCTTATGCCAACGGGAGGGGTCCCACGGACCAACACCAGGTTAGGTCCCAGACCATACTGTGCCAGGAAGCCCAGGGGTCCTCCCCGACACCACCCTGGCGAATCCACTTGTCCCTTGGCATCAAGATTTCCCTGGCCTAGCTAATTACTCAGCCAGGGGCGTCCCATCTCACCCATGTGGTCGTACTTGACATATGCTCGGATGTAATTCCCAAGGAATCGGTCCTTAGAGCGAGAACGGGCAGACCGTACCTCCAGTACGTCTCCCGTACCGCGAGTTTTAGAAACTCACCTTATTTTCAAGGCACCGACCCAAGTGTCGGGTTTTCCAAGCATTTTGTAAACTCAAGTTTTACCCAGGTGATCATTTTAAATTTGAAGGGGAGTCTCGATATTCGTACGCGAAGTGCGAATATCGAGGCTTCACCCGAGAGGTGACAAGGGTGTCAGGGTATTCAACACTCAGGGAAGGTAAATGCAGCAATTGGGTAGGGCCTGTCGGTTGTATTGCAAACCGAGGCCAAGTGCCAAGTGTGACCTAAAGAATGCATAATTTGCGGAAATCAAAATACTTAATTTTAAATTATGGGTTTAATTGATCAAAGGTGACTTGCCTTGCTCAAGATCTTGAGCTTCGTCCTCGAAATTCGCGCACTGCGGGTCTTCGGGCTCCGAGACTATACGCGAAACGAGACGACTCTATTAATGACCACTAGTTGTGCCATTAGATAGATCTCGATTTTACGGATTTACAGGAAGTGGAACGGAGTCAATCGGACGAACGGATAGAGAGATATGAATTTCTTAAGGTTAAATGATTTTCTGACTTAAGGGAAAAGAATTAATAAATCCCTTAAAAAGGGAAAAGAGGAGGGCATGAATTGGACTTTATTTTGGGAGTTTAAGTGCAGCCCAAGCAAGAGCGGGCGCTACCGAGCCACGTGGGCCGGCGCGCAAGTGGAGTCGGCCCGCGACCGAGCGAGGCGCGCGTGCGGGGGCAATTGGGCCAGTGGCGAGACATGGCCCAGGAGGAGGGTGCGGGCGCGGCCAAGTGAAACGGGCCGGCGCGCGAGAAGGCGGCCCACGGACGACGCGACGCGGGGGGGAAAGGCCGGACGGCCCGGCTGGCGAGGCGCGGCCCAAGCGGTGAGACGCGCGCGAGGCCAGGCCGGTGGACCGAGAGGCTTTGACCGGTCTCCCGTGGGGCCGGGGCAGGCGGACGTGGCGCCCACGTGGACACCACGTCGGACCGAGAGGGGGAGAGGCAAGGGACCGCATCGGACGGCCGGCGACGCACGGGGGAGTTCCGGCGTACGGCGGCGGTTTGGAGGGGCGGCATGCTCCGACGGCGGGAGAAGGAGATGGGGAGTCGGTTCACCGGTGCGGATCGAGGGGAGAAGAGGCGACGTCGTTCGGCGGCGGCGCTATGCGGCGGTGGCCATGGCCGCACGGCGAGGGAACGAGGGAGATGGGCGGCGCCCGTGGCGGTGCTCCGAGAGGCTCGCGGGCACTCCAGGAGGGGCGGCCGCGAGGGAAATCGGCAGGGGGAGGGCCGTCTGTGGCGCGGGGCTCGGCTCCGGACGGCGGCGAAGGGGGCTCGGCTCCGGGCGGCGGCAAAGGGGAGCTCGGCTCCGGGTGGCCGCGGCGGAGCTAAGGCGGTTCTACCGCGTCTATGCGCACAGGAGGAGGCGGCGAGCTAGCTAGCACCTAGGGGAGGGGAACAATAGAAAGGGACAGAGAGGTTACCGCGGGGAGGCGGTTCGCCGTGAAGAGAGGCCGACAGCGCGAGACGTGATCGTCTCGGCCTCGGGCCGAGGAAGGGGAGGGAGCGGCGGCCGGAGTCCGCGTCTCGCATCCTCGAGCTCCGGCGGTCGCGGCATAAACGGGCGGCGAATTTTCGGTGGGCTCGGCGGCGGATAGGAGAGAATGGCCGAGTGGGAGGGAGGGCCGACTTTTTACGGAGGGATTGGGTTTGGAAGGGATTGGAAATTGGATTTGAATTTTTGGGGTGGTTCTTTTCTCCGGGATTCGTACGGGGAGCCGAGAGGGGGGGAACGAGACCCAGGCACACACACGAAGCACGAACGAAGAACAATTTTCAAAATTAGGGTTTTTGGCAAATAGGTTTTCCCGCTAACGCCACGACGGAACGGGCGCTACAAACCGACCCCCCTAACAAGAATCTCGTCCCCGAGATTCAGCACCTAAGGGAGCAGCTCCAGGAACTGGGCACGGAGAAGATCTTCGCGTTCCCAAGTTGCTTCATCCTCTGAGTGGCTACTCCATTGAACCTTGTAGAACTTGATTGTTTTTCTTCGAGTCTGACGTTCAGTCTCTTCAAGAACTCTGATCGGCCTTTCCTTGTTGGTCAGATTCTTTTCTAACTCAATGTCTCCCAAGGGAACCTGTTCCTCTGGAACACGAAGGCATTTCTTCAATTGGGACACATGAAACACATTGTGCACATCCGCTAGTCCTTCTGGTAGTTTAAGCTGATAGGCCACTTCACCGCGTCTGGCGGTGATGAGGTAGGGGCCAACATAGCGAGGAGCTAACTTGCCGGACATCCCAAACCTCTTCAAACCACGGAGTGGAGACACTCGTAGGTACACGTGATCTCCTACCGCAAACTCGAGATCACGCCTCCGGTTATCTGCATAGTTTTTCTGTCGAGTCTGTGCTATCTTCAAACGGTCACGGATTAACTTGACTTGCTTTTCAGCTGCCTTGAGCACATCAGGGCCAAACACTTGCGCTTCCCCCACCCCATTCCAGCACAACGGGGTGCGACACTTTCGCCCAAGCAAGGCTTCATTTGGGGACATCTGGATACTGGATTGATAACTGTTGTTGTATGAGAACTCAGCGTAAGGTAGACAACGATCCCACGTGCCTTCGAAGTCCAAGGCACATGCACGAAGCATGTCTTCCAAAATCTGATTAACTCGTTCCGTCTGCCCATCTGTCTGCGGGTGATAGGCGGTACTGAAGTTTAAGTTGGTACCCATTGCCTCGTGCAACTGTTGCCAGAACCTTGAGGTAAACTGAGTGCCTCGATCCGACACTATCTTCTTTGGGCAACCGTATCGGCAAACCACGTGGGTCATGTACAGGTCTGCCAGCTTTTTCCCATCGTAGGTGGTTTTCACTAGTACAAAGTGAGCTGCCTTGGTTAGGCGGTCCACGATTACCCAGATGGAGTCATACCCGCTAGGGGTTCTTGGTAAGCCGGTAATGAAATCCATACCGATCTCCTCCCATTTCCACTCAGGAATTCGGAGTGGTTGTAACAAGCCGGCTGGTTTCTGGTGCTTGGCCTTCACTCTTTGGCATATGTCACATAAGGCTACATATTCGGCAACATCTCGCTTCATGCCAGCCCACCAGAAGTATTCCTTGATGTCTTGGTACATTTTGGTGCTTCCAGGATGGATGGAGTAAGCAGACTCATGGGCTTCTCTAAGAATGAGGTCTCTTAACTCCCTTTTGTCTGGCACACAGATGCGGGATCCGAACCAAACTGTACCCTGGTCGTCAATGGTGAATCCCTTGATTCTTTTCTTACGGATCTTATCTTTTATTTCTTTTATGCTTTCATCTTCCCGTTGCGCTTCTCGAATTTGAGCTTCTAAGGTGGGTTTCATCGTAAGATTGGCAAGTGCTCCGGACTGGACCATAGTCAATTGCAACTTCTCGATTTCATGACATAGGTCCTCCGGGGTCGGCCAACCTAGGGCGGTGGTGCAGTAGGTCTTGCGACTTAACGCGTCGGCGACCACATTTGCTTTTCCGGGATGGTAATGGATACCGAGATTGTAATCCTTGATTAGTTCCAACCATCTTCTTTGTCTCATGTTCAGTTCATTTTGCGTAAAGATGTACTTAAGGCTTTTGTGGTCGGTGTAAACCTCACATCTGTTTCCAATCAGGTAGTGACGCCAAATCTCTAGAGCATGAATCACGGCTGCCAGTTCCAGGTCGTGTGTAGGATAGTTGACCTCATGGGGCCTAAGTTGTCTTGAGGCATAGGCCACCACCTTTCGGTCTTGCATCAGGACACATCCCAGACCTTGCCTCGATGCATCACAGAAGATCTCAAAATCCTTTCGGATGTCTGGCAGAGTGAGCACGGGGGCGGTCGTCAATCTTTTCTTGAGTTCTTGGAAGCTGCGCTCACATGCTTCCGACCATTCAAACTTCTTTTCTTTCTTTAGCAGCTCCGTCATTGGTCGGGCCAGCTTGGAGAATCCTTCAATGAACCTCCGGTAGTAACCCGCTAAGCCGAGGAAACTACGGATCTCAGACACCGTCTTGGGTGAGTTCCAGGCAAGAACGGACTCGACCTTGCTGGGGTCCACTTCGACACCCTCGGCGGAGATGACATGGCCAAGGAAATCTATTTTATCCAACCAGAATTCACACTTCGAGTATTTGGCAAAGAGCTGGTGTTCTCGCAACTTTTCCATTACTATCCGTAGATGATTTGCATGATCTTGTTCATTCCTCGAGTAAATTAAAATATCATCGATGAACACCACCACGAACTTATCCAGGTAATCCATGAAGACTTTGTTCATCAGGTTCATGAAGAAGGCTGGGGCATTGGTGAGTCCGAAGGACATCACCGTGAACTCGTACAGGCCATACCGTGTTGAGAAAGCGGTCTTGGGAATGTCTTCTGGCCTGATCTTAAGTTGGTGATACCCCGATCGCAAATCGATCTTGGAGAATACCTTGGCTCCTTCTAGTTGGTCGAACAAGTCATCAATCCGTGGCAGTGGGTATTTGTTCTTTATGGTTACCTCATTCAGGGCTCTATAGTCAACCACCATTCTTTCAGAGTCGTCTTTCTTCTTTACTAAGAGCACTGGGGCTCCCCATGGGGACGAACTAGGTCGCACGTAACCTTTGTTCTGGAGTTCTTCGATTTGTTTCTTAACTTCTGCAAGTTCGTTGGCTGCCATTCTGTATGGTCTCTTGGCGATGGGAGCGGTGCCTGGGGCAAGCTCTATGGAGAACTCAATTTCTTGATCCGGTGGCATCCCGGGTAGTTCTTTTGGGAACACATCGGGGTACTCGTTGACTATGGGTACCATTTCCAAAGGAGTGGCTTGCAAACTGTTTAGGGTTGACCGGTTTCCGGGAAGGAGAGGAGTGAAACGCACTTGTTTTCCTCCAGGTCCTTGCAAAGTGATGGTTCTCTCAGCACAATCTATTTGTCCTTTGTGCTTGACCAACCAGTCCATCCCTAGGATGACATCCAGACCTTGGGAGTCTAGGACTATGGGTTTGGTTGCGAAGCTAACCCCTTCTATCACTAGATCAACCTTGGGGCATAGTTTATCTACCCTTATATCCCTTCTAGGGGAATGTATTACCATAGGTACTTGTAAATTTTGAGTTTTCTAACCATTTCTTTTCACAAAAGCTTGCGATATGAACGAATGAGAAGCTCCTGAATCAAATAGAACGAGTGCGGGTATGGAGTTGACAGAGAACATACCCATCACCACGTCGGGGGCCTCTTGGGCGGTTTCAGCTTCAATATGGTTCACCCGGCCTCGTCCAAAGTTGTTGGAGGCGCGGGAACCTTGTCCACTTGCCTGAGTGACTGGACAGGACTGCGCAGGTGCTGGGGTCCTAGGGAAGCTAGCATCAGAGCGTCCGGGGTTAGAGTTTCCCTGATTTCGAGGGCACTGCCTGGCGTAATGTCCCATTTGTTTGCACGTGAAGCACTGCACAATTGCCATTCCTGAGGGCGACTTAAAGGAGGTGACACTGTTTCCTCCAGCGTTGCCACTCGGGGCACGCTGCTGGGGCGATGGAGTTGGGCGAGGCATTGGCGGACGGGGGACAAAACCCATTTGCCGACTAGCTTGAGGAGTAGGTTGGTGGTACTGCATGGGATGACCAACTCGAGGATGTGGCGCCCCACGGGGTGGGTGCGCTTGGTGAGTGGACTTGCGTTTCTTGTATTCCTCTGTCGCCTCCTTTCTGGCATCCTCCAGAAGCAACGCCTTGTTGACCATGTGCTGAAAGGTGGGGAAATCATGGGCAAGCAACTGGATTTTCAATCCTACCGCAATTCCCTTCAAAAACTTCCTGATCTTCTTCTTGTCAGTGTTCACTTCCTCGGGAGCATACCGAGCCAACTTGTTGAAGCGACTCAAGTACTCATTGACACTTCCTGTACCCTGTTTCAAGCGATTGAATTCTTCTTTCTTCATGTCAATGGTGCTTTCGGGCACATGAGCTGCACGAAAGGCATCGGCAAACTCTGTCCACTCAATGTTGACAGTGTCCGGATGGGCATTACAGTAATTCTCCCACCAGTCGGCTGCAGAGCCTCTCAGCTGATGTGCAGCAAAAAGGGTTTTCTCCACTGGAGTGCACTGCACTAGGTTGAGCTTTCTCTCAACATCCTTTAGCCAATCGTCGGCCTCAACGGGCTCGACGGTGTGAGAGAATTCCGGTGGATGGGATCTTAGAAAGTCTGTCAGCTTAGATCTGTGGTTGTTGTTATGGAAGGGCACTGGGTGCGGAGCCTGCGGCTGCAAATTCTGCTGGATGCCTGCAATGGCTTGGGCTAAGCCCTGCAAGATCTGAGTCTGAACTGCCATCATGTGCTGGTAATTTGCCTGAAGCTGGGGAGGCGGGGGTAAGTCCTGTGCACGGTTTGCTGCAGGATCTGCCTGAGCTGGAGCATTAACCGGTTCATTTCCTGACTCATTTTCCGATTCTGGTTCTTCCCTGCGGGTTTCGTAACCCAACCGAGCGGGAGCACGAGCCACACAACGGGGACGGGCAGCCATCTAATCTCCCAGAAAAGAGCGGGGTAAGAAGAAAGCACACACTAGTCATAAAGCTTTTCTCAACTCGGAAAGCACCTAATACAACGGGTGTGGACAAGTCACAGAGCTGCACCGAGCTTGACTGTACGCAAACCACCTCAGAGATCCAAACTACCAGACAACACCCACAACAACACACTCACACACTACCTCGCCACGACTCCAAAAGAGTTGGCGGCGGTACAAAAGGTCTAGCACACGAACTCCACCTGCAGCAGACGAACTCTACTGCTCTCCTGCCTGACTGGCTCCAATGGTCAGCTCGTCTGAAGAGGACACGTCGATCGGTGCACGCGAAGGGACCGGCGGAACCTGTCGAGGGCGGGCAGCAGGGCGGCCTGCTGGCGGGGTAGGAGCGGGGTAGTCGAAACGAAACACAGTGGAGGAGCCCACAACGCGCTTCCGCGCGGTGCGGATCAGTCGGAGCCCACGGCGGCTGACGACTGAGGTGTGACCTGGGGTGTAGGAGGGGCTGGCACGGTGGGGGTAGGGAGAGTAAACTGGCGAGTACGGCACACGCGGGCTGGGGGAGCGTGGGCCGCTGGGAGTGCGAGCAGAGCCACGTGAACTGTAGAAGGACAGGTGGCTGGAGTGGCAAAGGCGGCCAGAGTCCCAGGAGGTAGTGTCCACGGAGGTGACACCCTCCTCAGCAAGGCGGGCCTCCAGCGCGGTGTAGCGGCGGGCCAAGGAGCGGTAGGCCTCAAGGAGAAGGTCGTGCTGAGTGGCCTGAGCGCCAGAAAGCTCCACCATGCGCGTCAGCGCAGGGTGTGACTCGCGGTAAGGGCAAGGGTAGCGGCTGTCAGCACGGCCAGGAGGGAGCTACGGAATCAGCAGGAAGGCTGAACCTGCAAGGCGACGACGGTAGTCGTACGCCAAGCGACGCAGAGCGGTCCAGGAGAGGTCCTGGTACGCGAGCTGGAGCGTGGGGCGAGCCAAGTTGAAGTGGTGAGGACGAAGGCCCGCGCTGTGTGTACCTCCGCGGGGGTAAAGGTACACGGACAGCTCACAGCGGGGAGGGAAGCGGTCCACGGAGTACCCAGCGTACTCGGGACAGGAGAAGCCAAGGAAGCACGCGAGGTCACGCAGCTGGGCGACGTGGTGACCCTCACCAACGCCGTGGGAACTGTGGGTGGCGTTGACTGCCATCTACAAATTTGAAAAAGAAAGAGAAGTCAGTAACCAGTTTTGTAAACAGAGTAAGAGAAGAAGAAAAGAACCGAGCTTTTTTGCAAATAGCTTTTTAGAACTTAGCATCCTTACGGTCATCTAACGTCGGGTTTCGTCCTAAGGCCAAAGCTGCGCTCTGATACCATCTTTTGTCATGTCCCAAATCTAGCCCCGAACGGAGGACAGATTAAGGCGATCCAAATTAACCTGTATACCTGTACCAGTCCCAGGAAGCAATGCTGGTACAACAGGAAGATAGAATATCACGACGACAGCGGTCTCTTTATTTAAGAGTAGAATTACATCCAAGGTTGGAACTGCGGACAGGCCCCGAGTTCACAACAGCAATACAAAAGGACGGAAGCGAAAAGCGGAGACTAGCCCTAAGCCACAAGCAAAGCCTTGGGAAAAGGCCGAAACCCTACTACTGCTCGAAGTCTGCTTGCTCCTGGAAGAACTCTTCATCAGCAGGGTCCACCTCTTCGTCTTCGAGAACTGGGAGGGGTTAATATATAGAGCAAGGGTGAGTACGGGAGTACTTAGCAAGCCAGGGGAATTTCAGTGTTTAATGCAAGCTTCAAAGGAGAGCTGGTTATTTTCACGTTCGGTTTTAGTTTAAACCTTCGGAAACAATTAAGTGAGTGCTTCTCAACGGCACGGATGAGAAGGAGCATCTCATCCGACCAGAGCAGTGAAAATGTATCGATTGATTCTTGTCGGCACGAGAGGCTCCCTGCCAATCGTTCATCGACCCCGGCTGCACCAACAGCCACAACTCGCACACGCCGGTGTTGATGCAAAAAACACACACTGGCCTGGGAGATCTGCTTAGCTCCAGTGCAGGTCCAAATCTTGGTGAGATGCGGGCGTGCCAGTCAGTTTGATCCTGCAACTGACAAGATATACAAACGACAGATCAAAGAACCGATCGGCCAACATAGCCGATGTAGTAATTCCAACCGATCCTGATAACAGCCGATAGCGATAGGGTTTTGAGCTATCGGCTATGTGTTCAAAGTAGTTTCTGACACTTGACAAAGAGACAATCGGCTGATGATAATATGCATTAGATCGGCAATGACTTGATAAAGTGAAATGAAAGTTAGACATACTCGATCGGCTGTAGATATCAATGATACACAATCTAAATCTCAAAATATATTTAAACCAAGTGATTGGGATAGATCGGACAGGGCGCCGAGACAGTATAAATCACTTATGTCTAAAAACACTTCAAGAGAGAGATTATATATATTCATAGCATAGCCGATGAAGTAAATCTAACATAGATCCAATGCAATAAAATCCACAAGATTAGATTAAACAGTGAAACCTTTGTTGTCATCGGCTAAATTCAACTTATATGCAATCCTTATAAGCCGATGCAACGTCCAGATAACTCATCGGCTGAAACCCCGATGAAACCCTTATCAGCAATCAAAAAGCAGGCTAGAGATTCATGGTTCTAAGCACGACTTAGTAGGTCAAACTCAACTGATGCAGCACTAAGTATGTAAGGAAACACGGTATCTAGATGATCAAGCCCTTGACTGATTTTCAGGGTGGTAGATGCCTAAGCTAATCTAATCTAGCAAGACGATTTAGTCGATACCGGCAGAAACCCTAAAACGAGAAGCAGCCGATAAAGCTAAATCGAGATGCTAATACTAGATTAACAGAAGACATATGATAAATAGCCAGGCAAATATATTATCCAAACCAGAGCAATCCAAGAGGTCGAATGTACTGATGCAGCCTTGAACGACGCCGACGTAGATGATACAATTGCCTGAACCGACGGAACATTGGACTTACCCCTTCGCCGGAGATCGACAGCCGATGCAGCCCCGCGTCAGGTGCCAAATTCCGCCGGTTGATAAAGAAACCGTAACAGAGTAAAAGGTGGCGATGCGCCGAATTGTATTGATCGAGAGTTGATAGATTACAATAACCCCGGGTGTACATATTTATACCCATGGGGAGATACTTGTCCTTGTAGGACAAGAAAGAAACTTTCCTAAAGATAAAAGGAAACTAACAAATATTCTAATTAATAGATACAATTGCCTTCTTCGGACTCAATCCGCACGTGGCAATCCTCATGAAGCACACCAACCGAACCCGACCATGATCCTGCCATCTCCTTATCGGAATCGGCCACATCGGCTATCCTTGTCCGATTCTGTTTCAGCCGATGCACACCGTAGCCGATTTGGCTTGCAGCCGATTCATACTCTGTTTCTGTAATCGCTTATCTCCTCCAATCGGCTTCGGCTTTAACTCTGCATGATTTACCAAATTTCGTCGTTAACAGCCGGTATGAGAGGCTCCCTGCCAATCGTCACCGACTCCGGCTGCTTCCACAGCCACCAGTCAACACATCGGTACGAGAGGCTCCCTGCCAATCGTCACCGACTCCGGCTGCTCCAACAGCCTTACACCAAGCACAGAAGGGGATTTCACACACCAACAGCAGTTCGCAAGGTGTTCATTAAAACTACGCTAAGGAATCACCTTACATCCGCCCATGACCGTGGGCACGGCTGTTCGAACAGTTGTTAACAACCTCTGCAGAGGGGGGTACATTTTACCCACACGACGTTACTAACCCCGAGCCACCCAGCCCGCGACTCTCAGCCACGTCTGGCGACCTTGAGGCTTTCACGACAAGGCATTTCGAAAGCCGACTCAGGGTCATCTTATGCCAACGGGAGGGGTCCCACGAACCAACACCAGGTTAGGTCCCAGACCATACTGTGCCAGGAAGCCTAGGGGTCCTCCCCGACACCACCCCGGCGAATCCACTTATCCCTTGGCATCAAGATTTCCCTAGCCTAGCTAATTACTCAGCCAGGGGCGTCCCATATCACCCATGTGGTCGTACTTGACATATGCTCGGATGTAATTCCCAAGGAATCGGTCCTTAGAGCGAGAACAGGCAGACCGTACCTCCAGTACGTCTCCCGTACCGCAAGTTTTAGAAACTTACTTTATTCTCAAGGCACCGACCCAAGTGTCGGGTTTTCCAAGCATTTTGTAAACTCAAGTTTTACCCAGTTGACCATTTTAAATTTTGAGGGGAGTCCCGATATTCGTACGCGATGTGCGAATACCGAGGCCTCACCCAGGGAGGGGGGTGACAAGGGTGTGAGGGTATTCAATACTCAAGGAAGGTAAATGCAACAAATGGGTAGGGTCTGTCGGTTGTATTGCAAACCGATGCCAAGTGCCAAGTGTGACCAAAAGAATGCATAATTTGCGAAATCAAAATACTAAATTTTAAATTATAGGTTCAATTGATCAAAGGTGACTTGCCTTGCTCGAGATCTTGAGCTTCGTCCTCGAAATTCGCGCACTGCGGGTCTTCGGGCTCCGAGACTATACGCGAAATGAGACGACTCAACAAAGCGATAAAAGAAGCCCTATTAATGACAACTAGTTGTGCCATTAGATAGATCTCGATTTTACAGATTTACAGGAAGTGGAACGGAGTCAATCGGACGAACGGAAAGAGAGATATGAATTTCTTAAGGTTAAATGATTTTCTGACTAGGGGAAAAGAATTAATAAATCCCTTGAAAAAGGAAAGGAGGAGGGCATGAATTGGACTTTATTTTGGGAGTTTAAGTGCGGCCCAAGCAAGAGCGAGCGCTACCGAGCCATGTGGGCCGGCGCGCAAGTGGAGTCGGCCCGCGACCGAGCGAGGCGCGCGTGCGGGGGCAATTGGGCCGGTGGCGAGGCATGGCCCAGGAGGAGGGTGCGGGCGCGGCCAAGTGAAACGGGCCAGCGCGCGAGAAGGCGGCCCAAGGCCGAGCGGGGCATGGCCCACGGACGACGCGACGCGGCGGGGAAAGGCCGGACGGCCCGGCTGGCGAGGCGCGGCCCAAGCGCGAGACGCTCGCGAGGCCAGGCCGGTGGACCGGGAGGCTTTGACCGGTCTCCCGTGGGGCCGGGGCAAGCGGACGTGGCGCCCACGTGGAGACCGGTCAAAGCCTCGCGGGCACTTCAGGAGGGGCGGCCGCGAGGGAAATCGGCAGGGGGAAGGCCGTCTGCGGCGCGGGGCTCGGCTCCGGACGGCAGCGAAGGGGGCTCAGCTCCGGGCGGCGGCAAAGGGGAGCTCGGCTTCGAGCGGCTGCGGCGGAGCTAAGGCGGTTCTACCGCGTCTATGCGCATAGGAGGAGCGGCGGCGAGCTAGCTAGCACCTAGGGGAGGGGAACAATAGAGAGGGAGAGAGAGGTTACCGCGGGGAGGCGGTTCGCCGTGAAGAGAGGCCGACGACGCGAGACGTGATCGTCTCGACCTCGGGCCAAGGAAGGGGAGGGAGCAGCGGCCGGAGTCCGCGTCTCGCGTCCTCGAGCTCCGGCGGTCGTGGCGTAAACGGGCGGCGAATTTTCGGTGGGCTCGGCGGCGGATAGGGGAGAATGGCCGAGTGGGAGAGAGGAGCAATTTTAAAGCGGCTCAGCACTTGGCGTCGAGGAGAAGGCTCGTGGCGCGGTCACGCACGCGGGCTCGCGGTCGCCGGCGCGGCGCCCGAGCGGCGGCAGCCATCGCCGGGCCGAGAAGAGAAAGAGAGGAAGAGGGAGAGGGAAAGATATGGGACGGACTTGCCACTCCGGGGAAACCGAGGGACGCGAACTAGACTTTTTGCGGAGGGATTGGGTTTGGAAGGGATTGGAAATTGGATTTGAATTTTTGGGGTGGTTCTTTTCTCCGGGATTCGTACGGGGAGCCGAGAGGGGGGGAATGAGACCCAAGCACACACACGAAGCACGAACAAAGAACAATTTTCGCAATTAGGGTTTTTGACAAATAGGTTTTCCCGCTAACGCCACGACGGAACGGGCGCTACACTAGCTCCCCGTAGAACCCCCTTCAGGCGCCGCCGTGGCCGCTGCCCCTCTCCTCCGCTCCCTCCCCACGCCGCCGTTGCCGTCGCCGCCTAGCTCTGCCGCCAGCCACCGTTGCACTTTCCCTCTAGGATCCGCGCCATTGAATCGATTTGTTTCCTCCTCTAGTACCCGCCGGTGCCGTCCGCCAACTCCGGCTCGCCGTCACCCGCCGGAGCGCACCACCCGAGTATTTGAAACACGGGAAAGAAGTACCACTCGGGTAATATTTCCAGAGAGCCGCCGGTCGACCGAGAGCCGCCCGTTTCGGGCGAGCTCCCCTTTCTTTTTCCCTCCCGCCGGCCTCTGTGGCAACCACGTAGGCGCCACGCGAGCGCCGACGGCCCCTTCTCCCTCCGTGCGCCCGGTCCGCGTGGACCGTGCCACTGACGGGAGGGCCCCGCCCTAGCGTCGTGCGGTGGACCTCGGTCCACCGGTCCGGCCGCCCGCGCGGGCCACACCCACCTCGGCCCATTAGCCTCCTCTCCTCTCGGCCCACTCGGCCTCCCTCCCCTTCTCAGCCCATCGGCCTCCCTCGCGCACGCCGATTGACCGTGGGCCGATTCTCTCGGGCGCCGGCCCATTAGTTCAGCCGCGCCCACGCCAATGCATTGGGCCGTACCAGGCCGCCCAAAACAAAGTCCAGTTCACCTCCCTCCCTTCTTTTTCTTTTTCAAGGGAATTAATAATACCTTTTCCTTTAGACAGAAAATCATTTAATCTTTGGAAATTCATATCTTCTCAACCGTTCGTCCGATTGACTCCGTTCAACTTCCAAAATTCCTCAAAAATTGAGATCTATGCAATGGCATGCTTAATGGTCATTAATAGGGCTTTTTTTTATTGTTGTATTGAGTCGTCTCGTTTCGCGTGTAGTTTCGAAGCCAGAAGACCCGCAGTGCGCGGATTTCGAAGAAGAAGCTCAAGATCTCGAGGAAGGCAAGTCACCTTTGACCAATTGAACCTATAATTTGAAATTAAGTATTTTGATTTCCGCAAACTATGCATGTTTAGGTTACACTTGACACTTGGCCCCGGTTTGCAATATAACCATCAGGCCCTACCCATTCGCTACATTTACCCTCCTTGAATGTTGAATACCCTGACACCCTTGTCACCCCTCAGGTGAGGTCTCGGTATTCGCACCTCGCGTACGAATATCGAGACTCCCCTCAAAATTTAAAATGATCACCTGGGTAAAACTTGAGTTTACAAAATGCTTGGAAAACCCGACACTTGGGTCGGTGCCATGAAAATTAAAGTGAGTTTCTAAAACTCGTGGTACGGGAGACGTACTGGAGGTACGGTCTGCCCGTTCTCGCTCTAAGGACCGATTCCTTGGGAATTACATCCGAGCATATGTCAAGTACGACCACATGGGTGATATGGGACGCCCCTGGCTGAGTAATTAGCTAGGCCAGGAAAATCTTGATGCCAAGGGACAAGTGGATTCGTCGGGGTGGTGTCGGGGAGGACCCCTGGGCTTCCTGGCATAGTATGGTATGTGACCTAACCTGGTGTTGGTCCGTGGGACCCCTCCCGTTGGCATAAGATGACCCTGAGTTAGCTTTCGAAATGCCTTGTCGTGAAAGCCTCAAGGTCGCCAGACGTGGCTGTGAGTCACTGGCTGAGTGACTCGGGGTTAGTAACGTCGTGTGGGTAAAGTGTATCCCCTTTGCAGAGGTTAATAACTCTTCGAACAGCCGTGCCCACGGTCATGGGCGGATGTGAGGTGATTCCTTAGCGTAGTTCTATTGGCAACTTTATGAACTGCTGTTGGTGTGAGAAATCCTTCTGTGCTTGAGTTGTGGCTGTGGTGCAGCCTGTGTCGGTGAACGATTGGCAAGGAGCCTCTCGTTTCGACGTGCCTAACTTGTGGCTGTGGTGCAGCCTGTGTCGGTGAATGATTGGCAGGGAGCCTCTCGTGCCGATGTGTTTGAGTTGTGGCTGTTGGTACAGCCGGGGTCGGTGAACGATTGGCAGGGAGCCTCTCGTGCCGACAAGAATTGATCGATACAATTTCACTGCTCCGGCCAGATGAGACACACTTTCTCGTCCGTGCCGGCGAGAAGCACTCACTTAGTTGTTTCTGAAAGTCTTAAACTAAAATCGAATGTGAAAAATAACTGACTCTCCTTTGAAGCTTGCATCAAACACTCAATTCCCTTGACTTGCTGAGTACTCCCGTACTCACCCTTGCTCTATATAAATAAACCCCCCCAGTTCTCGAAGACGAAGAGTTGGACCCGGCTGAAGAAGAGTTCTTCCAGGAGCAAGCAATCTACGAGCAGTAGTAGGGTTTCGGTCTTTCCCCAAGGCTTTGCTTGTGGCTTAGGGCCAGTCTCCGCCTTTTTCCGCTTCTGCCTTTTTGTACTGCTGTTGCGAACTCGGGGTCTGTCCGCAGTTCCAACCTTGCTTGTAATTCTACTCTTAATAAAGAGACCGCTGTTGTTGTGATATTCTATCTTCCTGTTGTACCAGCGCTATTTCCTGGGACTGGTACAGACATACAGGTTAATTTGGATCGCCTTATTCTGGCCTTCGTTCAGGGCTAGTTTGGGGCGTGACAGTTTTTCTTTGATCTTCTCAAATCTCGTACAAGCAATGTCAAAATTACCTCCTCGGTCTTGATGGTATCCTTGCCATACGTCAAAGTAGTTACCACATGTTCATAAGACAACGGCAAAGAGCTCAGAAGAATCATGGCCTTGTCTTCATCCTCTAGTTTCACATCTAACTTACTTAGATCCGTGACCAATTGATTGAAGACGTCCACGTGCCCCCTAAGGTCTCACTCTTGCATCTGCAAACCATACAACTATTATTTCAGATACAACTTACTTGTCAGCGACTTGGACATATATTGGGTTCCTAACTTGTACCAAATTTTCTTTGGTGAATCTTCATCCATGACATGATACATGACTGAATCCGAGAGACACAATCGTATAGTCGCAGCTGCCTGTGCCTTGATTTCCTCCTACTTGTCATCATCTATCTTCTCCGGTTTCGTCTCACCAAGAGCCTTGGATATCCCCTTTGAGCCAACAGATCCTTCACCCTTGTCTGCCAGACAACAAAATTCTCGGTGTCATCGAACTTCACTACCTCAAATTTAGAAGCCATCGTCGTCGTCATCGACGATAATCAACTCAACCGACTGTCACCTCGGTCAAATTAATCTGTCCTGCTTAGACCGACCCTCCAGACCGATCTAAACAGTACCGGTTGATCTCTCACAACACACCTTCAATCTCCAAGCAAAACCTAGCTGTTGAACCTGCTTGCAGCGCACCTGCCTGACCCACCACTAGAGCTTCTTGATCAAACGTGCTCGCACCTCGTCCCGATTGCACTGGTTGCACCAAGTACCTGCTCAAAAACTTTACACCTCTGCAAGATCGTTTGTTGATTTTGTTATTCTCCAAGCCAGTACTTCTGGTCCTTTTATATACTTTCCTGCAAAAATCAAATCGATTGGAAAATCGAGCTAGAGCAGTTGTCCCGATCTCGAATTGATCTTGCCCTGTGCCTACCGTCCAGACTCCACGTATCGATCTCATTCTGAATTCTTCTCCGACTCTGCAATCTGTGCTCCTTTTCTTTCCCTACAGATCCTTGTGCCTTCCTGCCTGCCTTCAGTTTCTTTTGGCCCCACACATTGATCGCTCTCACCCTGGGTCCATGTGCCGTGCACCTGCAAAATCCCTGTTTGCATGCATGCACAATCCACAACCCCCACAAAAGTCCCTATCCTACATGCACTTCCATCGATTAACTACTTGCATGTAAACATGAAAAATTAATTAATTGATGTCTTCATGCACTTGACTTCCTCTTGGTGCCTGTATGCATGCATGGCACAATTTCCAACAGCTTTTATATCACTTGGTCTACTCCATGTGCTACACCCGTGCTTGCTGAGGATGACCGCGTTCCACGGCTTGCTTTCACAACCATACCGCACGCTCCTCCCTAAACGCCGGTCCTTCTGTAATAGCTGTTGTCCTCGCACACCACCAGTGTACGAGCCATGCTCCACCTTGAACTCATCACTGACAAATAATTGCACACCTTGACATGAAGACGTCCCCGTATAGCACACCGAAGTCACCACCAACCGCGTCGTCTTTGTCAGCCGCCACCCGCCCGGAGTGTTTGACTCCACCAATCGAATTGTCAACTGCCTCCAGCTTCAATCAACCCTGAGCGTCGGGCCTGACCGTCTCCCTGTTGAAAGTAGCTCACCGGAAAGTTCGAGCCACCCGTCTGAAGTGTCCGACACCACCGATTGAATTGCCAATCGCTCCTGCCACCATCAACCCGAGCACCACGTCTGGCCATCTCCCTATTGAAAGCAACCCATCGAACGGTTCAGACCGCCACTTGAAGTGTTCGACCCACCGATCAAATTCCGTTGATTGCCGTTGTGCTCCACCTTGCGCCATGCCCTATCCCGGACACTGTGTGCAACCTGGCGTGGTGTGGTGCACCTCCCTCGTACCTCTACCTTGGATCTCCCACAGGCTCTGATACCACTTGTTATAAAACCGGCCCCGATAGCATCGATTACCGAACGTGGAAGAAACGACATAGAAGATCCAATACTGAAGACGACACCGAGGCACGATATTTGTTAACGAGGTTCAGCCGAAGTCTACATCCCCGGGGCGCTGATTATGGGCGCTCATCCCCGATCCAACATATTACAGTGTATCCGGGTATCCACGACCCTCCACCGGCAGTCGTACCCACACCTATGCTATTGTTGCCTTGCGGTTACAACCGGTGTGCCTCTCTATTAAAGAGAGAGCCTAGGATAGAGTCCAACTCTTACTCTATTCCTACACCTAGTATAACTCTAAGTCCTAAACTGTAACCAACTTTGTACATATACACAAACTCTAACAAATTTTGGGACCCTTCTGATCTTCTTCATGAGCAACCCCTACTCGGCAATAGTCAAAGGTTACACAATACTATTGCACAACTGTATTTTTCTTGGGAATAGGCACGCAACGTCTTCAGCTCAAAATCATCACCTAAACCTCTCCTAAGAAGTAAATGACCCCTGGTGCGCGCATGGAGGCTGAGCCAGTTGCCCTCATAAAATGTAGCTTGGATCAAGCCAGCCATGATATTTAGGTCCATGAATGGTCCAGTGAAATTCTTGTACAATTCATGATCAAAGTAGACATTGAACATCATCATTGATACAGATGCTAACTCAGGGTGTTCTTTAGGATCTGAGCTTCCGAATGCGAGCACCTTAAAGAAGTACCAGTAAGCTTCTTGCGACAAAAACTTCAGACGTAGAGGTTGTGTTGTTCCAAGCTTTGTGATATTTTCTAACCGGCTTGTGATTATGATTTTACTTCCAGCTGAAATGCGACTTCGTGAAGAAGAGTACATGTCCATTTATCATCACCAACATCCTCAGCTAGCTCAATGATGACTAACAATCTTTCTCCTCCACTTGAAGTTGATGATGATGTGTGCATTGTGCATATGCCTTATCTCTCCTGAATCCCTTAGTGTAAGCAATGATTTTTCCTCTCTAAAACCACTGTCAGTAAGAAAGATGATGAGAGCGAAGTGGTTGCGCACCCTCTCATCACCGCAAACATGCTTGACAAGTGTGCTCTTCCCAACTTTGGCTGGACCAATGATTGGCAAGACACCAAGGTTATCAACACTTCGGGTGTTTGGAGGTTTGGGATGCAACGAGAAGTTGATGATATGCTCCATCTCCATTTGACGACCAAACATGCACTTGTCCATGAACAGGTACTTGTTGTATGGATGATGATGAATCGAAGGGTAGTTGTTCAAAAGCAGAAAAGACTCAACCATGTCAGCCATGGCGATCTCTAGGTTGTCAACCACCTGCTCAAGCTCTCCTCTATCTCCATGCCAGCTAGTACCAATAGGGATTCGAGCACGCTTGGCAGAGTTGAATTTAGACAGAGCTAAAGAGTAACTCACTTTGTACTTGTTTTCTCTCATGATCTCCTCCTTGTGGGCTTCCGGGAATCTGAAGGAGTCAAGAATGTAGTACCCTCGGTACATGTCTTGTCTCAGCATGTTGACATGTCGAAGCATTCCATGGTCCGAGATGCTTCTCCCATCGGCCTCTTCGACGACAAAGGCGAGCCGGAGCAGCATCCTTTCGAGTCTCTGAATCTTCTCCTCATTGTACAGCGACGGCAGTTTGGAGTAGCATCTGTCTATCAAGAAGGAGAAGGATCTACCTGCAAGCTCTCCTAGGATTGCAGACAAGAGAGTGTTCATTCCGGGAATGAAATCAACTATTCTTCTCCCCTTCAAGACTTTGCAGACACTAGGAATCATGTAATGCCAAGTGTTGTAGTTTGGTATCACCTTTTTTTTATGCCAACTTGTTTGACTAGAAGACCAATGAAAATGACATCCATTATTATGGGGTAGAAAAATTGTGAACGCTATGGTTTTCAGAGGAATAGTATGCAACCAGAGAAAAAGATGGACATGGTTGGATAGACTAGTTAGTCAATATCAGTCTTTTTTAGGGACTTGAAGATTGCTTAAACTAAAAGTGTCTATCTCTCCCTCCAACCTAATTCCAGGAGGCAGAGGCACCTACACTCGTGCAAATTTTATGAAAGGAGAACGCTTCCAAAATGGAGATGTTAATTTTAAGAACAAAGTCTTAGCCTGGCCTACTGTAATAAGCAGAACAAAAGTGTAAAACATAAATTCCTTACTAGCAATTTCGATTTCATCAGTATTAACTTGTAGAGATTTAAACTTGTCATAGAGGAATGTATTATAATCATTTAATTCTATGTGACATTCTTTCCAAAAAAAAAAGAGAGTATCAGATAATTTCCTATACAATTATTTACAAACTAGTTATACCACATACTCCCTCTGCATGTCCAGATTCATCCCTAGAAGTTGTCTTTTTTTGGACTGAGGGAGTAGGCAGATAATTTCCTATACAATTATCAGATAATTTCCTATGAACCAATCATGTGCTTGCAATCAGAGACTATCATGCATGCACTCTGTAATGACAATGCTCATTTTGCTTTGGCTCAACATGGCAACGCTCCCCTGCATCAGCATCTGAGATGGTTAGGTGGAAAGCTTCTGAGATCTCTTCTTCCTGGAGATCAAATGATGTGACCTCCGTACCTCACAGTTGAACATGTAATTGTAATGAGGTGGAAGGTGAGATCTCCATGCGAGAACCTTGAATTTTCCTTGCGGTTTAACACTTCCGAAGAAAAAATCTTGCAAACTCACCATGGGAACTTCATCTTCACTGTGAACAGAGTTTGTGTGACAATTAATCATGTTCTGAACAGAACATATTTTGTAGTCCTCATGAATCACATGATTTGCAGAGCAAATTTTGTTTACCCTCCTAATGTATGCTGGTTCATCCCCCTGCCAACGACTGTCAAAATAATTTGCACCCAAGAGTAAGAGATTCAGCTTCCTGAATTCTTTGATTCTTGCCAGAGCCATGCTCCAAAACTGAACATTTAAATTTGCTCTAAGAAGTACACTGTAAACATTTGAACCCACGAAGCACCCATTCATTTCCATAGCTATATCCATGGCTATTGATTCCAGCTTTGGGTGCTCCGCTGCGTCCATGCTTCCAAATGTACGCACCTTGAAAAAGTACCAATAAGCTTCTTGAGTAAAGAATTTTACTCTAAGAGCATGTGTTGTTCCAAAGCTTGAAATATTATCAGACCGGCTTGCGACTATAAATTTACTGCCATTTGCGACACAAGTTTTGGAAGCTGAGTACAATCTTCTCCATGCTCCCTCATTGATGTCTCTGATTAGTTCAACTATGATTAGTATCCTTTCTCCACCAATGGCATGGTTTTGATGCTTGATTACACCACAATTTCGAAGAGTCACCATGTTTGCATCTTCAAGATCATCATCACTGAAACACACAATTTGAAAGAAGTGGTTACGCACCCTTTCATCGTCGCAGGCATGCTCAATCAGCGTGCTCTTCCCAACATTGCCTGGACCGATGATTGGCAAGACACCTGGATTTTGAGTACTACTTGTATCCTCTTTAAGCAGGAAGTTCGTTATGTGCTCCATCTCCATTTGGCGATTAAACAAGCACTTGTCTAAGACCAAGTGCATGCTATATGGCTGATGGCTCAAGCGTGGATAACTGTTCAGGAACATGACAAATTCATTGGTATCTACAATGGTGACTTCAAGGCTGCCAAGAACTTGCTGCAGCTGCTGTTGTAAACTCTGGCCACTTATCCTGCAGAACCGAACACGCTTGGCAGGATTGAACTTGGATGGTGCGAAAGAGTTACTCACTTGGTGATCTTCTTTGGTATTTTCTTCTTCACGGTCATGGTATCTGAATCTGTCCAAGATGTAATACCCTCTGTACATCTCCTTCCTCAATATGTTCAGCTGCTGTAGCATGGCTTGGTTTGCGATAAGTCGGTCCTCTGCCTCCTCCAAGATGATCTGGACCCGGAGAAGGAGCCGTTGCAGTCTCTCCTCCATGGTTGGTGATGTCGGTTTTGAGCACTTGTTGATCAGGAAAGATAAGGATCTAGTGGCAAGATCACTCAGAATTGCAGACAAAAAAGTCTCCATCTGTAATTATGCAATCTGATAATTTTGTAGATCTCTCGACAATAGGTCGACAAGAACTGAGACTGGAGAGGAACTATATAATCTGAAGCGGAGCACAAACTAAGGCAGCCACATACTAGAATTGCACTGTGGTTTACATAAACCAATTCCATATGTATCTAGAATTTTTCTGAACTTTGAACAAATTTTTAGCGTCAACCTATTGAATTGGTGTTTCTGTTTTTCTTTCAATTTGCATTAGTATAACTAAACAATATTGACCATGTAGCGAAGACAACCAAAGCAGTAAGAAAATTCTAGAGATTTGGTTCAGGGCCATAGCTTTCTCATCAAGTTTCAAAAGCATGTGTGTATTTAATTGACCAGTCCGCGTACTAGACAATGCTATGGCCTTCTATTTTGTAGATCACTCGATCGACAAGAACTAAGACTAGAGAGAAACTATATAATCTGAAGCAGAGTAGAAATTAAGGCAGCTGAATACTCATTCCCACATGCCCATCAAAGGAAAGGCACTGCATTGCAGTTTACAAAAACACAGTTCCACGCGTACCTAGAATTTATCTCAACCCAGATTAATTTGTTGGTTTGAACTTTCGAATTCAAGTTTCTGTTTTTCTCCCAATTTGCCTTGTATAACCATACAAGACTGACCACCATAGATCTCTCATCAAGTTTCAAAAGCATGTGTATTTTTAGTTGACCAGTACACAAACTAGACAATGCAATGGCCTTATACTTCTACAATGGTGAGTTGGTGACAAAGAAAAAAGGATCTGAACATTATATAATTGACTAGTTGAGTTCCACGTTATATAGGTTGATACAATCAGGTTACTTCTACTTGTTCTTTTATGATACAATCAGGTTTCACTTCTACAGTTCTACTTCTTCTGACAAGCGAAAATGACATGAACGGAGAAGAAACATTCAGAAAATGATTTATTTTTCTACTGTGGATGCTCTCTCCGTAAACAGCTGAATAGCTGCTACAATCCTTAAACCAAAAAATCATGGTTAACCACTTGGACGGCAGCTGACTAACCACTTATCTGAAATTCCTATTGGGATCAATACACTTTTTTCTCTGGGAAAATAAAATATTCTGAATTGAGTACCTGAATGAAGAGCAGACACAGCTCACCTGTCAGACGTGATGGTTGTAGAGGCCTCGCCGTCCGTATAGCGCCGCCGTTGTCGCCGGCATCTCCAGATCCGGCTGCCACCGCCACCGGCTTCCTTTGCTGCTCCACCGCCGGCCGCGCTCCGCTTCCTTCTCCCTTCATAGCGGAGTGCGACACCGCCGTCCGCCGCCCGCCAAGCACTTCGTTTCGTCTGGCCGACGAGCAGCTCGCCGGCCAAATGCCCTTGAACAGGAGACAATGACAATCCCACGTGTCGCCATTGCTAGACGCTACTACATCCCATCCAAAAATCGAAGTTTTAATTTTGCTAGCCTTGGCAACTTCGCAGGTTTAGGGGAAAATATGTTTTTTTTACACAAAAAAACAGGCGGTAGAACTCCCGTTCTTTGGAGGGTAAAAAAAAAGAAAAAATGATTTTTTTCCATGATGATTTACGAGCTCTTCTAATTGAGGAGTTGATGAATATGACAAATAATTCTGTATGTATGGAATGATTTGGGTTTAATTTTTGTATGGTTTAGTTAATTCTGATTATTATATATTCTCTGTTTTAATTAAATGACACTGTTAGCTTTTTTACAAATGTTTGACCATTTGTCTTATTCAAAATTTTTGTGCAAATATAAAAAATTAAGTCATACTTAAAACACATTTGACGATAAATCTAGTCACAATAAAATAAATAATAATTACATAAAATTTTTAAATAAGATGAATGGTCACAAACGTATAAAAAGTCAATGACGTCATATATAAAAAACAAAGGGAGTAGATCGAATAAATAACATTGTATTGATGGTCATTTTTTTTGCAGGGGAGGGGGGAGCCAAGATATACATGAAAAGAATGGTCCTCTTTTGATATAGTTGATCTGATGAACAAAACATTCTATAGTAATTTGGACTCATTACTAGCTACTAAGATTATTGCCGACACATTTCCCAAGCTACTAAACACAACGTTTTTTAAAAAAATAGTCGTGTTCGTCGATGTTTCTTAGGATACTTTTCTAAATTTATTTTTTAACTTTTTTATATTTAATTTATTTGTGTACCTAATTAATAATCGTAAGTCAAAATAATCTGTCATCCATCATCTACCCTCAATTTAGAACGGAGCCTGATGCGTGGACTTAAAAAGGTGTAACTTTTCTCTTTTTAGTATGTAGATATTCTTCTGTCTAAAGAAACTAGTAGAACAAAAAAAATCAAAGAAAGCATGAATATGGGAGAATATGTGCATTCAGGCGCTCGTCGTAACTTAATTAAGGGCCATAAAAAATCTCTTTTACATAAATACCAAAATTCATCTCCTGGCTGCAAAGGAGTTCTAGATGGAGCATGGCAGTATTGCACGCTTCCCTTCTACCTTTGTCAACCTGCGGGTCAAATTCTTATTTTTCACATGATGCATCAACTAATTGCACTTGTATGGAGTACAATGTGTGAAAGAAAACGATGGCATAAAAACTAAATTTAGTGGGAAATGATACAACTTATTTTAGTGGTTATAAAAATATAATTTATACAAATAAGTATAAATCAGTACAAAACTAAGCCTAAATCTTCCTCTTCTGTCCAAGACCCATCCTGAAGGTAGTTACAAATTAACTTGTACTCATGGATCTCACAGCTATATACTACCTCTTTTTCAAAATGTATGACGCCGTTGACTTTTCATACAACGTTTGACCATTCGTCTTATTCAAAAATTTAGTATAAATATGTAAAATTATAAGTTAAGATTATATTTTATTTGATGATAAAAAAGTCACAACAAAATAAATGATATTTATATAATTTTTTTGAATAAGACGAATGGTCAAACGTTGTGTGAAAAGTCAACGATGTCATACATTTTGAAATGGAGGGAGTATGTAGCTGTAATAGGGAGGCAAGTGAGACCTCCACATCACAAGATCAAATCTCCCAGGAGGTGCAACCCTTCCTGACAAAACATCTTGCATATGAGTTTTGGGAGCCTCTTGATCTTCTTCATGAGCATGCCCTACTCGGCAATGGTCATAGATCTCACAATAGTAGTGTGTTAAGAAAATAGATGCAAAAGAGACACGAATTTTTACGTGGAAAAAACCCTTCAATGTGGAGAGAAAAAAACCACGGGAGACAATAATCAACTATGATGGTTCAGGGTTACATGTACAAGGGTGGCTCATATATATATGCACATATTAAACTAGTCCCTAGGACTAATAATATATTTGAGTCATTATCCAACAAACCTTCCCTTGACTCAATAACCCTATAAATATGATGTAGAAGAAAATATCTCCAAAACCCCGAAGGGCTGCTAAGCACCACGAATACCTACTAAGTCCAGGCAATGCTTGAACTTAGTATTTGAGAGTGACTTTGTAAGCATATCTGCGGGATTGTCATCAGTGTGTATCTTTCCCACAATAATTTGCCCTTGAGCAACAATATCACGAATAAAATGGTGCTTAATATCAATATGCTTGGTCTTGGCATGAAACATATCATTCTTGGTCAAACAATTCAAATAGCACTCTGGCTATCACAATAAACAGTATTAACATCTTGCTGAATACCAAGTTCAGAAACGAGACCTCGCAACCAAACAGCTTCCTTGACACCTTCAGTAGTTGACATATATTCTGCTTCTGTGGTGGAAAGAGTAGTAACAGACTGAAGTGAAGCTTTCCAACTGACAGCTGAACCACATAAAGAGAAGATATATCCAGAAATAGACCTTCTTTTATCAAGATCTCCGGCATAATCAGAATCAACAAACCCAATAACATTATCTGTCTTCACCTTATTTTTATCAAACATCAAGCCAAAATTAGAAGTACCTTTCAAATAACGAAGAATCCACTTAACAGCATTCCAATGTTCTTTGCCAGGATTATGCATAAATCTGCTAACCACACTAACTGCATGAGTTAAATCTGGGCGAGTGCAAATCATAGCATACATAAGATTGCCAACGGCACTGGCATAAGGAACACGTGACATGTAATCTTTGTCATCTTCATTAACAGGACACTGACTTGAAGATAATTTAAAATGTGAAGCAAATGGCGTAGAAACAGGCTTGCAATTACCAAGATTATATTTATCAACTATCTTCTCAATGTAACTTTTCTGAGATAGAAATAATTTACCAGCCTTACGGTCACGCTGAATTTTCATGCCAAGAATTTTCTTTGCAGGACCAAGATCTTTCATCTCAAATTCATGACTAAGTTGAGCCTTCAACTGATCAATCAGTAACTTGTCATGAGAAGCAATGAGCATATCATCAACATAAAGCAACAAATAAATGAAAGATCCATTGGGAAACTTCTTGAAATAAACACAATTGTCATAATTGCTACGTGAATATTGTTGTGCAATCATAAAAGAATCAAACCTTTTATACCACTGCCTAGGAGCTTGTTTAAGACCATAAAGAGATTTCTTCAAATGGCATACTAAATGTTCTTTTCCTGGAACAACAAAACCTTCAGGTTGTGTCATAAAAATCTCCTCTTCTAAATCTCCATGTAAGAAAGCAGTTTTAACATCAAGTTGCTCTAATTCCAAGTCAAATAAAGCAACAAAAGCAAGCATCACCTGAATGGAAGAGTGGCGTACAACAGGAGAAAAAACTTCATTGAAGTCAATACCTTCCCTTTGGTCAAAACCTTTCACCACTAAACGGGCTTTCCATCTTGCAGGTTCAACATCAGAAATACCTTCCTTCTTCTTATACATCCATTTGCACTTTAATGGTTTTTTACCTGTTGGAAGCTTTGCCAAATCCCATGTATGATTTTTATAAAGGCTCTTAACTTCTTCATTCATAGCAGTCAACCATTTAGAAGAATTTTCACATGAGATAGCTTCAGAATAAGAAGAAGGTTCAACAGTATCATCAACATCTTGTGCAGCAAGAAGAGCATAACAAGCCATATCATCAGTGTCACGATATCTAGCAGGCAATTGAATATTATTTCTTCTATTTCTATCTCGAGCAACACAATGATCATTATTATCTGAAGATGACAAATCAGAAACTTGTTGTGTAGTAGGAATAACTGTAGGAGGAGTAACTGTAGAATCATCATCAATAGTAGGCAAAACTACATCAAATTCTGCATTCCTTGTAACAGCTTCAGTTTCAGATTCAATTATGGGTGAATTATCACTACCCGGTGAGAGAAAAACATCTTCATTAAAAGTGACATCACGACTAATGATCAATTTGTGAGCATCAGAACACCATAAACGATATCCTTTGACACCAGAACCATAACCAACAAATATGCATTTTCTTACTCTAGGCTCTAATTTCCCAGTGTTAACACGAGTATAAGCAGGACAACCAAAAATTCTCAAATTGGAATAATCAACTGGTTTACCTGACCAAACCTGTAACGCCCGTTTGTCGCGGCGTTAGCGGGAAAACTAATCTGCTAAAAACCCTAATTGCGAAAATTTGCTCTTCGGTTGAGTCTTGTCGTGTGCCAAGGTCTCGTGTCTCCCCTCTCAGTTCAATCCCGGAGAAAACCGCGAAATCGGATTTCAAATCCGAGCCCTAATCCTCCCAGAACCAAACCCTAAGAAAAAGTCTGGTTTACCTCCCTTGTCCCGGGCCGTTTCTCCCTTCTCGGCCTGGTTCCTTCTCCCTTTTCCCTCCTGGGCCGCTGCCGGCCCAGTCCTCTTCCCCCTCGGGCTGAGCCCCTCTCGGCCGCCCTCTCTTTCCCTCTTCTTTTCCCTGGGCCGCCCCGGCCCAGCTCTTTCTCCTTCTTGGGCCGTCTCGGCCCAGCCGCCTGCCCAGCCGCCTTCTCTCCCGCTGGGCCGCGCCAGGCCGCTCGGCCCGGTCCGCGCCCGAGCCGCGCCGTCCTCTCCCCCCCTCTCTCTCTTTCCCGTTTCTTCTCCCCACAGCCCCGCCGGCGCCGTTCCGTCCGCCGCTGGCCCCCGCCTCGGCCCCGCCGCCTGCGCGCGTGCCGACAAGGCGCCGAGCACGCCCCCTCGCCCCCTTCTCTCCTCCCCCGCGCGCGCGCGCCCTTGCCCGAATCGGCAAGGGGGCAAGCCCCCTTTCCCCCTTCTCTTTTCCTTTTCTTTTCTCTTCTCTCTCGGCAGCCGACCGCCGCCGACGTCACCCGCGGCCGCGCTTGGCCGCTAGCGCGGGGAGCGCCCGCGTGGTCCCCTCGCCGCGCTCCACCGCCTTTCCCCTCCGCCCCAAACCGACCTATTTCCCCCTCTACAAATTTCCCCCCCGCTCGGCCGCATCTTTTCCCCCTCGCCCCGGCCGCCATTGCCGCTCCACTCCGCCTCGCTGCCGCCGCCGTCCCTGCCGTCCGCCGCCGCCGCAGCCGAGGGCGCCCGAAGGAGCTCCGGGCGCCGCCTCCGCCACCCTCTTCTCCGCCTCGCTACCGCGCCGTGCCGCGCCCGCGCCGTCGGCCTCCTTCTCGGCTTGCCGCCGCCGCGGTAACCCTCTTTTCCTCCGCCCCCTCTCTTCTCCCCGGTCTAGGGCCGTAGTAGCGCCGTAGACTTCCTCCCGGAGTGCCGCCAAGATCACCGCCCCTCTCCTCCGTTCCACCCCCGAGCCGCCGTGGCCGCCGTCGCACCGCGCCGTCGTCAGCCGCCGTCGCTTCCCCGCGGCTCGATCCGAGCCCATGGATCGGATCCCCTCGCTCCCCTCTTGCTCCGGCGCCAAACCCCGTCGCCGGCCTCGCACCGCACCGCTCGGAACGCTCCCTCCGCCGTCGCCGCCGTCGCCTGGCGCCCCCTTCCCCCTTGTTTGCCCGGCCGGCCTACGTGGCTGCCACGCAGGCGCCACGCAAGCGCCAGCCGGCGCGCCCCCCTTCTTTCCCCCCCGTGCACCCGGCCTGCGTAGGCCGCGCCGCTGCCAGGCGGGCCCCGCCCTAACAACCGCGTGGTGGTCGCGGTCCACCGGATCGGCCACCCGCGTAGGCCGCGGCCTGCACCGGCCCACCGGCCCACTCCTCTCGCTCGGCCCAGTCGGCCGCCGTGCCTGCATCGGCCCCCTCGGCCTCTTGTCGGCCTCAGACCGATCGGCCTCGGGCCGTCGGCCTTGGACCCCCTCGGCCACTCGGCCTTTCCGCTCGTGGGCCGCGCCCTCAAGCGTCGGCCTGCTCGGCCTCCGGCCGTCGGCCACTAGGCCATCGGCCATTTCCCTCCCGCGCGCCGATCGGCCGTGGGCCAACTCTTTTGGGCCATCGGCCGGCCCATCGGCTTCCCTTAGCCCAACAGCCTCCTCGCTCGGCCTAGGCCGATTCCCTTCGGGCCGCCGGCCCAATTGTTTAGGCCGCGCCCGTTCTATTCACTTGGGCTGCCCTTAGCCGCCCAAAACAAAGTCTAGATTGCATCCCTCCTTTCTTTTCTTTTCAGGGAATTATTAATTGATTATTAATTCCTTTTCTTTATTCCAGAAAATCCTTTAATCTTCGGAAATTCATATCTTTTCAACCGTTCGTCCGATTGACTCCGTTCCACTTCCAAAATTCCTCAAAAATCGAGATCTACCTAATGGCATGCTTAGTGGTCTTTAATAGGGCTTCTTTTTATGCTTTGTTGAGTCGTCTCGTTTCGCGTGTAGTCTCGGAGCCCGAAGACCCGCAGGCGCGGATTTCGAGGAAGAAGCTCAAGATCTCGAGCAAGGCAAGTCACCTTTGATCAATTGAACCCATAATTTAAATTAAGTATTTTGATTCCGCAAACTATGCATTAATTAGGTCACACACTTGACACTTGGCCTCGGTTTGCAATAAACCGCCAGGCCCTACCCAATTGCTGCATTCACCTTCCTTGATTATTGAATACCCTAACACCCTTGTCACCCCTCAGGGATGCCTCGGTATCCGTACCTCGCGTACGAATATCGAGACTCCCCTCAAACTTTAAAATTGATCACCTGGGTAAAACTTGAGTTTACAAAATGCTTGGAAAACCCGACACTTGGGTCGGTGCTTGAAAACTAAAGTGAGTTTCTAAAACTCGCGGTTCGGGAGACGTACTGGAGGTACGGTCTGCCCGTTCTCGCCTAAGGACCGATTCCTTGGGAATTACATCCAAGCATATGTCAAGTACGACCACATGGGTGATATGGGACGCCCCTGGCTGAGTAATTAGCTAGGCCAGGGAAATCTTGATGCCAAGGGACAAGTGGATTCGCCGGGGTGGTGTCGGGGAGGACCCCTGGGCTTCCTGGCACAGTATGGTCTGGGACCTAACCTGGTGTTGGTCCGTGGGACCCCTCCCGTTGGCATAAGGTGACCCTGAGTCGGCTTTCGAAATGCCTTGTCGTGAAAGCCCTAAGGTCGCCAGACGTGACCGAGGGTCGCGGGCTGGGTGATTCGGGGTTAGTAACGTCGTGTGGGTAAAGTGTACCCCCTCTGCAGAGGTTAACAACTGTTCGAACAGCCGTGCCCACGGTCATGGGCGGATGTGAGGTGATTCCTTAGCGTAGTTTTAATGAACACCTTGTGAACTGCTGCTGGTGTGAGGTTTTCCGTTCTGTGCTTGGTTTAAGGCTGTTGAAGCAGCCGGTGTCGGTGAACGATTGGCAGGGAGCCTCTCGTCCGACGTGTTGACTTGTGGCTGTTGAAGCAGCCGGAGTCGGTGACGATTGGCAGGGAGCCTCTCGTACCGAGGTGCGTGAGTTGTGGCTGTTGGAGCAGCCGGGTCGGTGAACGATTGGCAGGGAGCCTCTCGTGCCGACAAGAATCAATCGATACATTTTCACTGCTCCGGCCGGATGAGACGCACTTTCTCATCCGTGTCGTTGAGAAGCACTCACTTAGATGTTTCTAAAGTCTTAAACTAAAACCAATTGTGAAAAACAACTGGCTTTCCCTTGAAGCTTGCATTAAACACTTAATTCCCCTGACTTGCTGAGTACTCCCGTACTCACCCTTGCTTTATACACTTAAACCCCCCCCCCAGCTCTCGAAGACGAAGAGGTGGACCCTGCTGACGAAGAGTTCTTCCAGGAGCAAGCAGACTTCGAGCAGTAGTAGGGTTTCGGCCTTCCCCAAGGCTTTGCTTGTGGCTTAGGGCCAGTCGCCGCTTTCCGCTTCCGCCTTTTTGTAATGCTGTTGTGAACTCGGGTTCTGTCCGCAGTTCCAACCTTGGTTGTAATCCTACTCTTAAATAAAGAGACCGCTGTTGTTGTGATATTAAATCTTCCTGTTGTACCAGCGCTATTTCCTGGGACTGGTACAGGCATACAGGTCAATCTGGACCGCTCTATCCTGGTCTCCGCTCGAGGCCAGTTTGGGGCGTGACATATCATCAGCCGATTGTCTCTTTGTCATTATTTACATCGTGTCAGAATCTACATTGAACACATAGCCGATAGCTCAAAACCCTATCGCTATCGGCTGTCATCAGGATCGGCTGGAATTACTACATCGGCTATGTTGGCCGATCGGTTCTTTGATCTGTCGTTTGTATATCTTGTCAGTTGCAGGATCAAACTGACTGGCACGCCTGCATCTCACCAAGATTTGGACCTGCACTGGAGCTAAGCAGATCTCCCAGGCCAGTGTGTGTTTTTTGCATCAACAGCATGCTTCCCGGCAAGTAGACCAACTCCAGTTTGAGAGAAGACGGAATTGGTGGTGACGATGATCTGACCACGTACGATCCAGCAACTCTGAGTTTTTATGTCGAATATATGTAGTTGGTTACAGTTTAGAACTTAATGTTGTACTATAGGAATAAAATAAGAATCGGACTTTATCCTAAAATTTCTCTTAAATAAAGAAACGGATCTGTCGTAACTATATAATGACTTAGCATAGGCGAGAGGTAGCGACTGTCGGTGACGTCCGGCCGAGGGTCGTTGTAACTTTGATACGCTGTAATATGCTGGATCGAAGAGGAGCGCCTTTAATCAGTGTTCTAAAAATGTAGGCTTCGCTAAACCTCGTGACAAATATCGTGTCTCGGTGTTGTCATCATATTTGAATACTTTATGACGTTTATTTTTGCGTTTGATTTTTGATGTACTTTCGAGACCGGTTTTATAACAAACTCATCGCCATCCCTGGATGCCTCACAATTTTCCAACCTATATATAGCTACTATAGCTTTGCTTTGCTTGCCGCGAAAACTGATGAACATGTCTGAATTTTCCAAGTTCAGAGTTCAGACTTCGATCGCCAACTTCCGCTTGCAAGGCAACTTGCCTCCCGATCGATCTACTACATATATGGCTCGCGCGCGACTGGTCGATGCATGCTCGATCTCTCTTATGCATGATCCATCTTGGTCGCATTAGTTTTCTCTCAACTTATTCACAAACTCGATTATATTAATTGCACACACAAACTTTTTCTCTGTTAAAACAAGTCCTCCGTGGCTATATTTTGCCTCTCGTTGGTCTAACTAAGTGCTGTATATTATCAGCCTCAGCCAAAGTTCAAATCTAAAACTTGATTTCGAGGTTTTTCGTCATAATTTACTTTTCAGCGTTGGTTTTTAAAACATGGATATAAAATAAAAGTTTTACTTATAAATTATATTTTATTGTTTTGTTAATTTTCGCACAGCTTATCAGCAGTAGATTAAATGAAATGGATGATATTTTTATCACTTTTGTGAAAAAAAAGAATAAATACCGTATGGACTTTAATTTTCATTGTGGTTTAATCCAGCATCCGCAGCAATAGAACTGTACAAGAAATTAAGATCCAACAATGCATCTGCCTTGCCGACACTACAGATGCACATCGACCCTTTCCCGTTCTCGACAACTGGTCAGACGATCGATCGAGATAGATCGACGGAGCTAGCACATTTCAGCTCCAGGGCTCTAACTATATATTTTGCTCAAACACCAACGAAATGATTTGTCATGCGCATATATTTTAATTTAATTTTCAAGTAGGCCGCTTGACAGCAACTTTGAAAGTAATGTATTAACTATATATAGCTGGTTTTGCACTTTGCACTTGGGGATAACGACGAAGGTAAGACAAAGATGGAATTAATAGAACGATTCCTTCTAATTAGTTAATTGTTGAGAGAACGTGCCAAAAGATCCGGTTCTTGAATAATTACAGGGGAGGATAAAATGAAATGAGAGGTAACTATAAAATACTACCAAGCTAGCATGAGAGGAAAATTAAATTATTAGTCAATTTACAACCCAAGTGCATGTGTACCTTCATCCACTATCATCATATACATACTTCAATAAAGAATAATAATATTATACCCTCTTATCAGTACAATATACGATTCTCAATAAAACATCGATCTAATGGCTTAGAAAGTTTGGTGCACATGCATCCATTATTTGAATTGTAAAAACCTTTTTTTTCTCTGAGAGCCCTCCAACATACGATCTCTTGTTTTCTAGTTGCTTTTCGCTTCAATGTACATTAACTTAACTGATATTACTGGGCAATTCTAATAATACATTCAGCTGCTTAATTACTCTAAAATTTGCCATGTCAGCTACAGCCATCAGTATCTTTTTATACTCAATTTACTCTAAATTATTACTTTTCTCCTTCATCTTGTCTCTCATGATGTTAGTGGTGTGGATTGCTGCTTAATTTTCACTCTTTCTCAGTTGGATTATTTCATGAGCTAGTGACTATTTAGTCGCCTGCTTGTTCTCTGATGTCTCAACTCGATCTTTTCTCTAGCTTACTGCAGCAACTGATGTGGAAAGCTTATAGCCGATTATTGTACATGTGCTCTAAGTGAGTTTTAATCATATGGTAATACAAAATTAACTAAGTAAATCAGGCCGTACAAGATAATTAATTGAGCATGTCCTTTTAGAGACAATCAGACAACTATGTGGATTCTAAACACCGCCAAGTTAATTACATAATTAATTAAGAACATAATAGACAAGTAGTTCAACTTAATGTACATATTAGTTCATCAGCTAGTTGCAACTAACCCTTGCACATGCATCCAGCATTCCAGCCGATCATTCTACTTCTTTGATTGGATATGCTATCTATATGGAATCCACTTTCGAATTAATTATATATGTGCTTGAATTTTTTTTTTCTACGACCAGGATGAGGAAGAATTAAGGCGCTAATTAAGCTGTACCCCCACACACAGTATACCTACACTTAGCTAGTGCCTACGGAACTACTCCTACCAACTAACTAATCCAAATTAATTAACATATATACCCAAGTAGTTGCAGTTGGCCTGATGAACTCACAGAAGAAGTTAGCGACTGGTAGATTAACTCTGACTTCTGAGAGACTATCATGTCGATCGAGAGCAGGTTTTTCTCCGTGAAAGATGGAATGAATGAGCTAATTAATTATAGTGTATAGTTAGCGCGGCTAGCAATAGGGGTGCTGCGTCGATATCCACTCACAGTCCATTTGCTAGCGAAAATATTTTGACCATCAGTTGTACTTATGAATTTATTTTATTTATTGTAAGCTCAGCTCGCTTTAAGGATCGATGTCAGAAATTTCACAGGATTTTCATACATAAATAATTAGAATAATTTCCGTGGAATTTCTTTTAGAATTCTCCGTTACAAGGGAGGCTAAAAATCTATCGGATTTCCTGCATACTTTCATGGACCTTAATTCAAAAGGTATAGTATAATTAGATTAGACATTCTTGCTCTTATTTTATTTCATTTTGTGCTCTCTCAATCCCAGTTTGACCACCACCGATTTTTGAGATCTTTTCAAAATGATCGTCATATAATAAATGTCTCTTTGTTTGTTTGTGCAAAAAGTAAATGGGCATCGTTGAACGCGCTGAATATATGCAACTGTATGCACACAACTAGTCAAGATCAATTTTTGTTGGTGCAACTCTGTACAACATTATTTATTTAAAACACGATGCAATCTGTGAGACACAAAGCGACGATGCATCTTAATCGATGAGAATTAATTTCAGAAGCATGGAGGTTTTGTTGTCTTGGTCTCAACGTCATTTAGGTGATAATTAAATTGGGATGGTGGGAGTATATAACTAATAAGCTAAATATCCATGATTTGCGATAAATGTGAATTATATGCATTGTAGCATTGTTTGGACCAAATAGTAATTAATTGTGAGTTTGTATCTTTCCATGATGAAGTTGTATTTTAGAGATGAGATTATATTGAACCAATATGTAAGATTATTTTACAATATTAAAGCATGAACAGTTTAATTTTCAACCACCAAAGCAAACGTATTGGCTCCTTTAATTTTGCTCTAAATTCAAATTACAAGTTTAATTAGTTGACAAACAAACGCGTACAGTTGTCAAGCTGACCAGCAAGAGATGATAATCGATCATCGTATATACATCCGAACGAAATGGATTGGAAGAGAAGGAAGTTGGCAACGAATTGAACTTCGTCCCAACTTGAACTATTTATATATAAACGTTGCATTTGACTAGCGCAACTAATTAAACTAGGCTTATCAGGCGACAGCGGCGCCAAACTGACAATACAAAGATTGAATTTTTTTAAGATAATAATATAAAGATTGAATAGACGCCCAAGACTAAAACGCATCATCGATCATTCATAGTCATATAATTGCCATGCATGCACGTTGTCGTTCGTCGACCTTCCTTCACTTTTGGTCAACACGATCGACATCAACGTTTATCTACCAACTGCAAGCATGCAAATTAAGCAAGCAAGCATCATGCATATATATCGCTCATATAAAATAATAACGCATATTATCCGTTGTGCATGCAAGCTAAGCTAGCCTAACCATACAGTCATAGTGTCATATACTGTTCAACTATAGCAGCTAATTAACATGATTAATTATTCGATGCCCATGGTGATGGAGAGAGGTGATCACCAGTATATATACCCCCTGGATGCACAGCTGCTAATCCATCAATCCATCCTACTTAAGCAGCAGTAGTAAGCTAGCTAAGCACACACACTTACTAAGCTAGCTAGTTATCTGATTCTAGCTAAGGATTTGAAGGAGATGGCGATGATGAAGCTTAACGCGGCGGTGGCCGCCGCCGCCGTCGTTCTGTCTCTGTTCGTGCTGCTCGCCGTGCATCCGGCGGCGGCCGACGCCGGCGGCGATTGGTACGGCTACGGCAAGAAGAGCATCGAGGACACGGTGAGGAAGGAGGTGAAGAACGCCATCAAACGCAACCCCGGTGTGGGTGCCGCGCTCGTCCGCTTGGTGTTCCATGACTGCTGGGTCAACGTAAGCGTGACTATTTTTACGGTTTTTTAATTACACGAAAGATACACATGCACATACATATACGTCACACAGATTATATTTACAGGTACATATACCCTAGCTTTAAATATATTGTCTTTAACACATGTTCAAAAAAGATTTTGATCTGTTAAATGCATAAGTAAACCTCAAGTCCAACATATATGCAGTTTAGCTTGCAATATATATAATGCAAATTTCGGTGGATCTAGATGACTTTATGGCATTCTTAGTTTGGCTTGTTTTTCTTTTGAATTGGGGTTCATGTAAGAGAACTTGTCATGCTTGTCTGCATTAGCCTTTTCTAGCTTGGGTCTAAGCTGATGGTAAGTAGCAATAACTTTTTTTGTTTCACCTGGAAATGGTAATTAAATACCTTTTGAATTGTTGGATGACGTTGATGTGGTGCTTGAAAAGTGACTCGTAATGAGTTTGGACAAATAGCCACATGCATGAACAATACTATAACATGAATGGATAATAACAAAAAAAAACAGGTTTGTGATTCCTTTTTAAATTGTTAGATGATGTTGATGTGGTGTTTGAAAAGTAATTCTTACAGAGTTAATTTGAACAAATAGCTAGCTATTACTAATTAGCATGCATGATTATTAATTATATAGTATTATCTCGATCTCAAAATACAACAACTTTTAACTAAATCTGAATAAACAACTATCAAGATTCATAATTAAAAATGTTTATATTTTGAACAGAGCGAGTAACTAATAGATTTTTTTTTGAAAATGCAGGGCTGTGATGGATCGGTGCTCTTGGACAAGACGCCGTACAGCAGCAGCACGGAGAAGGCGGCGGTGAACAACATCGGCCTCGACGGCTTCGACGTCATCGACGCCATCAAGTCCAAGCTGGGCGCCGCCGTCTCCTGCGCCGACATCGTCGTGCTCGCCGGCCGCGACGCCTCCGCCATCCTCAGCGGCGGCAGGATCACCTACAACGTCGACACGGGCCGCAAGGACGGCGTCGTCTCGTCCGCTGCCGCCGCCGACGCCGTCCTTCCGGAGTCCACCTTCGACTTCCCCCAGCTCAAGGACAACTTCGCCAAGAAGGGCTTCACCCAGGGTGAGCTCGTCATCCTCTCCGGCGCCCACTCAATCGGCGTCGCCCACCTCTCCTCCTTCCACGACCGCCTCAACGCGGCCACCGCCACGCCCATCGACGGCATGTACTCGTCGGCGCTCGCCGCCGACGTCGAGCAGCAGAAGGGGATCCAGCACACGGACAACCCGACGGAGAAGAACAACATCCGCGACATGGGCGCGGGGTTCCAGAGCGCCGCCGGGTACGACGCCGCCGGCGTGGACACGGCGGCGGTGGGCGCGCTGGACAACAGCTACTACCACAACAACCTGCAGAACAGGGTGCTGTTCAAGTCGGACTGGGTGCTGCGCACCGACGGCGACGCCGCCGCCGACCTCGCCGAGTACAGGGACAACGCCACCAAGTGGGACATGGACTTCGCCGCCGCCATGGCCAAGCTCAGCAAGCTCCCCGCCGAGGGCACACACTTCGAGATCAGGAAGACCTGCAGATGTACCAACCAGAACTACTACTAATAACTGGGATACAAATCATCTGTTGTACTACGTATGTAGTATATATGTCATTGACACGTGAGTCTCACCTATTTTGGGTTGATGATGTGTCAATGACATCTATTGCATATGCAGTACAACAGTAAATCCCAATCCAGTAACCAGCAGAGGCACAAATCAATGAGTCAACGGAAAATATGACGGTATAAGTGTACGTGTATTAATACGGTAGAGGCACAATGCCGTTTACGTGTACGTACCTACTGTAATATCATCTTATTTAAAATTTACTACTTCTACCTCCTTAAATCTTACTTTCTTTGTCTCAAAATATTTTGGATGAATGTGACCTGTGTAGATTCATAATATTGGGATGTGTCACGTTCACTTAAAATTTTTTATATTTTGAGATAGATGGAGCAGCTAATGTACAAGGACTCATAATGCAATTAATTTCTAGCATTCTATAATTAAACGTGGCATGCATGGTAGGCCACGAAGGGTCATATATGCCATTTTTGTGGGCCGGCTTATGGGTTGGGCCAAAAAATGGCTTGCGTGCCGGCCCACTCGCATAATGTAACCTACTCGTGCATGTGCTTACTTGTAGTGTTGTGGAAAACGGTTATTGCGGCCGTTTATACGTCCGTTAAGTCCGTCACGACAAGGTGACATGGGCTTCATTAATCGGCAAATAACGCGTAAACCCCGTAATTAGCGATTAATCGGCCGTATAATCACCGTTATCACATGGCCCAGCCCACAACAATCCAGCCCATCACTGTGCTCTCTAGTATATAGCTGTATATTTTCCCTTCCAAATTTCTCGCCGCTCACAGCAACACGTTCTTTCCATCTAATCCTCTTCCAAATGTAATATGGTGTCCCAGATCATATGTTAATCTTTTGTTTAAATTTCAAATAGGTCGCAGTAAAAAAAATCTCAAATAGATGTGAAGTTAATGCCACATCATGTATCTAAAAAGGCAAACTATCATCAACTATATATATATTTGCACAAACGTTAAATTTTCATTAAATTCCGATTAATCGTCCGTATTTTGATTAATGCGTTTGGCTGTACCCTTTCTTTCCAACATCCGAATACCGTCTTTCACAACACTGTACTTGTGATGTGAGCCTTTATATACATGATGACAAATTATTGGAGGAACCGATATATATATATATATATATATATATATATATATATATATATATATATATATATATATATATACCCATTAAATTAATGTGTATTTACATGTTTTCTCTTATACAAGTAACATGTCATATACCCGTACGTAAGTTGTAATAGGTCAGGCCCATATAATTAAGAATGACTAAGAGAAAAAGTAAGGATAAAATATTGGATCTGATGGTTACTTTAGGTCCATGGAATCAGAGATGGTTAGGAGAATGACTGAGAATAAATTGGATCGGTGGTTACTTATGCAAAACGTATGAACATGCTACGTGCACGGTGGAAGGAGATAGAAGGAGAACGACACTACTTTACTTTTAAGATAATAGAGAAACTTCCTTTTCACTGGTGTGAAGCCTCTGCGTTGAATCTTGGTGGGACGAGTGTACTACCGCACCTTTCATGTATCTAAATAAGGATACTTCACGACGGATTGTTTGCTCCACGTTTTTAAAAATATGTTTTCCAAAAAAAATTATGTATTGTTAGCTTAGTTCTCTTGTTTGAAACTATTTGTTAAGTTTAATTATCAAAAATTTGAATTTATATCTATAATCATGTTGATACTAATTTCACTACGAATCAATAATATGTTTTAACTTGGACGTTAATATTAATATTAAGTGCTGCTATTTCGTTCATTGGTCGTTGCATGCATGCATTGATAATTTGATATGCATGGAATGGAACAAAATAATTGCAAACCCAACCGCTGAAACATGGATACTAGCTAATATATTATTATTGTCCCATTTGCCATGTGCTTCCATCGTGTCTGGTACTCCATGTCAACCTTCAAATATAAGGCACAGTACTGCTAGCCAGCAGGCCACACGTCTGCCCCTCTTCTAAATTAGTGTTTTTTTAGATGAGCACCTTCAAAGAGTAACGGGTGTCTTGCTGTCGACGAGTATATCATTTACCATTAAAAAAATAATTAGCTGTAAATACAAGCACTCGTGTCAAATATAGAATTTGAACCCGAATGAACCGGTTCCACCACAAGAAACTTAATCAGTTGAGCTACGCTCACTTCGCTTTTCTAAATTAGTATTGGTACTACTACAATATATAAGATGCCCTAATTAATTATGTTCTTAATTAAGTTGGCTTCAACACTCCCAAATCCAGAAGTTGATCTTCATCCGTAAAAAACGTGACTTTGTGTTTTATCATTTAGGTTAATGAGAAGCAAAAAAACTGAAGATCTTTTCCTTGATATATGTAATGGAAATCAATCAAGCCTAGCAAAAAATGGAAGTGGATTAAGGAACCTGTATTGATTCCTCAAATGCTATATACTATACAATTAGTTATAAAAATTTCTGACAATTGTTTGCAAACAAATTTAATATTTAAACACATGAGCTCAGCTAACACAGATTCGGCCATGAATAATTATACAAGCCTGTTGTTCATCAATGTCTTTTTTTTTCCTTTGATGTGTAGATCCAGTTGAGACTTCAAATTTTTTTTAGAGCGATAGAGATTATCATACTGTGTTGTTATCACATTATATTTGAATTTTTTTTAACTACTTGATTGACATTTGAGGAGTAAAGGTACATGCCCTTATGGGTTCGATCGAACAGAAGAGACTTTTCCAAGAAAAAAACCAGAGATATGCATGCATGCAGCTAAGAAACTAAAGTGGCATACCAAAATAACATTTCAAAAGCCAGTATTATAAACCAAAGTAGAATGTACCATCGATTGTATGTTTGATTAATAAAGTAACAAACTCTTGGTCCATCTCCAATTAATTGAGCAAATTCCACTGTCATGGCCAATGAATATGGGCTGATTAGAGAGACAATGCAATTAAATTCCCTCTCTGCTGCTGTCAGACATAAGAAACCCTCTAACATGGGTAAGGTCAACCTGCTAACCTAATGATTTTTTTTGTTTAGTTATTTTTCCCTCGACATTCCAGTTGAGAACACTGCATCTCTTCGCTCATCTCCATGTTCTCCTCAACTAATCAGACGTTGCATGATCACCATATTGCATGCATATGCATGATCAGTTGTTCACAAATTAACCACTACGTGCTAAAAAATTCCAGAATTATCAGTATATATACGTGCACCCATCAACGTTCGATTTCATCCATCCATCGATCTCACACTCGAGATCTCTTCTTGATTGGTTACACACATCATCATCGGAGATGGTGAAGCTTGTGTGCTTTCTGCTGGTGGTGTCCATGGCGGCGGCGACGGCGGCAGCGATGGCCGGAGCCAATCGCGAGCTGAAGGTTGGGTACTACGAGAAGACGTGCAAAGACGTGGAGAAGATCGTGAACTCCATCGTCGTCAACTCCATCAAGGCCAACCGCGGCAAGGGCGCTGGCCTCGTCCGCCTCCTCTTCCACGATTGCTTCGTCAGAGTAAGGAGATAGTAATTTATGCGTGCATGCAATGCCATGCAAGTTTAGCTCGCTAGGGATCAATGGTGGCGGCTTTGATGATTAATGGTTTGGTCTTCGTGCAGGGGTGTGACGCCTCCGTGCTGCTGGAGAAGAGCGAGATGAACCGGCGGCCGGAGAAGGACTCTCCGGCGAACATCGGGATCCGGGGCATGGACGTGATCGACGCGATCAAGGCGGCGCTGGAGGCGCGGTGCCCCAACACGGTGTCCTGCGCCGACATCATCGCCTACGCGGCGCGCGACGCGTCCAGGTACCTCAGCCGCGGCGGCGTCGACTTCGTCGTCCCCGCCGGCCGCCTCGACGGCGTGGTCTCCCGCAGCCGCGACGCCGACGCGTTCCTCCCCGACTCCGCCGCCAACCTCACCGACCTCGTCCGCAACTTCCGCCGCAAGAACTTCACCGTGGAGGAGCTCGTCATCCTCTCCGGCGCGCACTCCATCGGCGTCACCCACTGCACCTCCTTCGCCGGCCGCCTCACCGCGCCAGACACCCAGATCAACCCGGGCTACCGCAACCTCCTCGTGTCCAAGTGCGGCGGCGTGTCGCCGACCACCAGCAACAACCCCGTCGTGGTGAACAACGTGCGCGACGAGGACCCCGCCGCGGTGGCGAGGACGATGCCGGGGTTCGCGGCGAGGGTGAGGAAGGCGAAGGACTACCTGGACAACAGCTACTACCACAACAACCTCGCCAAGGTGGTGACGTTCAACGCGGACTGGGCGCTGCTCACCGGGAAGGAGGCGCGTGGCCATGTCGTGGAGTACGCGGAGAACGCGACGCTGTGGAACGTGGACTTCGCCGACGCGCTGGTGAAGCTGAGCAAGCTGCCCATGCCGGCGGGGAGCAAGGGGGAGATCAGGGCCAAGTGCAGCGCCGTCAACAGCTACCACCATTGACGATGATGCAGTACCTCGATCTATCTCTGAATGTTATTTTGACTATGATGTCTGTAACTCCATTGTATTCTATTCTTTTCCCCTGCTACTAGTTCAAATTCAATTCGTTGTACCGCCACATTTTCAAAAATAATTGGGATGCAAGTACGTATTAGTTCAATTCTAATAATTTCTAATATTGTTCTTTATACAAGCACACGCTCGATCTGTCTCTCTATACGCCAAAAGCTACTACCTTTGGTCACAGAAGTATACTTCTTCTATTCCAAAATATAAAGATTTTTAGGTTGTTTAGCAGATACTAAGGTTAGGACAAGAAATTCCATTTTAGTTGTCAATATTTAAAGTTTGAATTGCTTTGATTTCTTTTCCAAGCATTTGATGAGATTTGGAATCATTGAAATGATGTGAATAATGGAAATCAGTACATAAATGCTGATATTGTGTTACAGAATTTAAATCCTAGAAATCATTAAAATTTGGAATGAATGGAGGAGTATCATTGTAGAGTTTAGTCCATGTTTCAAGTCAATTTAAATATTAATAACTCTTTAAAGATTTAGATAGGATGTACGAAAATCTAGGCACAAATTTGCCAAAGCGCCAAAATTCTCAAAATTAAACCCTTTGAAATCCGTAATGGATGCAAATAAATTGGCTCTGGAGTTGGGCCTAAATTAACCGTCCAATTTAGGCCTCCGTTTTAAGCCCAAATAATAATAGATCAATTTCGTCCCTCTCTCCGTGTGGGCTTATAGGTCCAGGCGAATATGTATATGGGCCCTGATTAGGATCAGGTAACTTTACAGCTACAGCCCAAATGATGAGGCCTCAGTGGGAAAAACTTTAATTTTTGTTTGAAGTCATCGAATGTGCTTTGAGACTCGGGCTTTTAAAAAAAATATTATGCACGTGTG
>BDMV01000005.1:2574754-2605880 GCA_008326285.1 Oryza officinalis
GGTTTGAGGTTTGGTTGGTGAATTGACAACCGTCAAAAACATTTCGGGCTTATTCATATTGATGTCATTTTAAATCATACTATTTTTTTAAAAAAAATTAATAAATATATGGATGTATTTAGTTTGCTGCGGCCAAACATTGATAATGCATAGAAAATTTTGGCAACAACACATTTACCCTATTTTGAAAATTTAATAATGTTGTCAACTTACTAAAATTTGAAAAAAATTATTTTGGCATTAATCTGAACATGCCCTTCATGTGCACATTTGCCTGAAGCGCCAAAATTCTCAAAATGGAAGCCTTTGAATTCTGTAATGGATTTAAATTGACTGGAGTTGGACCTAATGTTAACCGTCCAATTTAGGCCTACTTTTGAAGCCCACCTAAGGCTGAGTTCGCGTGTTGCTCTTCCGAGCGTCTCGGTGGGTTGTAAACCCAAAACACTGTAGCTAAACTGTTGTGTGCTATACGCGACACTGTGCGCGTACTGTTTGACACTGTAGTTGACACTGTGCATGTACTATTTGACACTGTATGATACTGTATATATACTGCGCGTTACTGTGCATCTACTGTTTGCACTGTGCGTCGTTTCCAAGCCATCGAGATGCTCGGAAGAGCAACTAGCGAACTCGGCCTAAGTAGTTTGCAAGGTCATTAAATGGTTTGGAGTTAATTATATTTTAGATCCTTTTATTACCGAAGTTGTATTATGTACCACCTTTATCTAATTTTTTTAAATTTTTTATACGATCATCCAAACTTTCTTCATGAGCTTCAACGGTCTCAGGCACATCAGTATCCTCTTATTGACGATCCTATTTATGTACAAGTCACATATTTGGGACTAAGAGGTTGGATGTGGTAGGATGGTCCCAAGTGTAACAAAAGAAAAAAAACTAATAGTACCAAGTAAAAAGATTAATTTAATGATAAAATAATAATCAACCTTGGGTAATAAAAGGTGGTGCAGAGTATAACTCTAATTACATCCAGATAGTTGAGACTTGGGTGTTTGTGAGCAGTCGTGTACTTTATCGATGCGTAAGCGCGGAGTTGAGTGGTCACCCTCATGTGAATAGAGACCGGACGATAAACCAACAACCAGCAAATCATGAAAAGCTTATCTCTATTAGACTGATGCAAACAAATATTTTTTATCCATATATGGCACTAGAAAGTTTTCTCCAAAATACAAGTAAAAAAATTAGCCTAAAAAGACCGTATCACTAAGTTCGCCTAGGAGGCTAGGACCTGGGCCAGCTGGCCCTGTGTGGAGGTGGCCGAAGACGATGACGCGAGAGAGCATGCATGCATGGGCTCAAGCTCAACGGTGGCTTTGATGGGCCATAGCCTGCTTAACGACAAGGGCCAGGTTAATTACAAGCCAGCCCAACAACTAATAAATGATTTTTTTTAGATAATGAAAATGGATTACATCTTCAGCCTCTGCCCATGAGCATACAACCAACAAGTCTCAAAAATGAAAATGAAGGAATTAAAAAAAGACGTGATGGGACAAATCCCCAACTTTCGCCAATAAAAAGATCAACCAAAATAATGTTTTCAAGATCACATAGATTCTAACACGAAATTCTGTAAGTACTATACCATCCAAACTAGAATAAAAACTTCTTGGCTACCAATTCCAAGCGAATAACACTATTGCACATAGTATCCTGTAGCTCCTGTCAAAGCATCATACACCAAGAGTGAAACCAATTGAAACACATGAAGATAACTTGCATAATGTTATATTTTTTATGGTTAAAAACTATATCATTACGACAATGCTAGATTGACCAACATAGCGCACTAGCTCCAAATAAAATCAATATTTTTTGGGCCTAGGCACTCCCCTTAGCCAATTACCAAAAATATCTTTTGCATTGCGGGGAAGGAGGATATTAAAAGCAAAAAAGACACATCACTAAGAAAAACGTGTAACATGATAGTCAAAGAAAAGATGTTGGATGGTCTCTTGTGTATTACAAAAACAATATTGCTCGTTCCCCCTCCATTTTCTCTCTGTGAGGTTATCTTTCGTTAAGATTATTTTTTTTGAAGAAATCACATAAATATTTTAAATTTTAATGGTACCTTTATCTCCCATAAAATCCTTCTACGAATTCTTGCATTAGAGTTGATGATCACATTGTACATGGATTTGATTGAAAATTAGCCATTTTTATGTAGCGATCACACAAAGCAGTCTTTTTCATCTTATATGGTTATGTTAGCTAGTTGAGAAATCAAATCATTCCACTCAACTAACTTTGGTCCTACAATTGATCGTCGAGATGAAATATTCAACGGTGTTGTACTCATAACCTATGCCAAAGTAGATTGTTTCTTTTGAGCCACATTGTATAGAGAAGGATACTAATATTTGAGAGGATGCAAGCCCAACCATGTATCTTCCCAAAATCTTATCTCCATCCCATTACCATGTTTAAAAGATCCATACTGAAAAATTGATCTTTTACTTTCATTAGACCAGCCCAAAATTGAGATGTTTCTAGTTTATGTGACACATGAGAGAGAGGTTTACCCTTTAAGTACTTGTTATGCAAAAGGTCTTGCCATAGACCATCACCATTGAGAAGCTTGAATAGCCATTTGCTTAACAAACATCTATTCTTGATATCAAGATTTTGGACACCTAGTCCACCTTGATCTTTTGGTTGGCATATATATTCCTATTTTGTTAACCTATATTTATTTTTTTGGCTATCACTACTCTAGAAAAAGCTCGACCTGTAGTAATCCAGTCTTTGAAGTACACCCCGAGGTATTTCAAAGAAGGTGTTGATGAAAAATCCGCGTCCAGCCGATAGCGCCAAATCTACGTTGACGCGAACCGTGTCAAAACACACGAAGGCCTGAGAGATCTGCTTAGCTCCAGTGCAGGTTCTAAAATTGATAAGATATGGATGTGCCAGTCAGTTTGATCCTGCAACTGACAAGATATATATAAATTGAAGATTGCAGAGCCGATCGGCCAGCAAGCTGATACAGTAATTCCAGCCGATGTCGATACCAACTGTTGTCGATAGGAATTTGAGACACAGGCTATGTAGATTCTGATGCTTGAGTAAATAATGATATAAAGACAATCGACTGATAATAATGTAATAAAATAATAATATAATCCAATAGAAACCAATCGGTCAATAATGACATGATAGAATAAATGTTGGTCCGATGGTTAACGCATAGATCGGTTGGAGATCCGATGTTGTTAAATCCAAATGATTAAATAATCAATGAAGCCTTTGCTGTCATCAGCTAAAACCAACTTGTAGGTAATCCTTATAAGCCGATGCAGCGTCTAGATAACTCATCAGCTGAAACCCCGATGAAACCCTTATTGGTAATCAAAGAGCAAGCTAGTTCTTACAATTCCAAACATGACTTAGTAGGTCAAACCCAATTGATGCAGCACTAAGTATGAAAGGAAGTATAAGGTCTAGACAATCAAGCCTTTGATTGATTTTCAGGGTGGTCATGTGTTAAATTTAACCAAGACAATAAAACCATCAAAGAGAAATTTAACACATTAGATAATATCGGCTAACCCTCCAATGAAACATTAGCATGAACCTATCGACTTAACAAGACTTAGATTATCTACAACAATCTAGTAGATCAAACCCAATCGATGCAGCACGGGATTGTATATAATAATCTAACACTCAATGAGCCGATAAATCTGTCTAATGTGATGGATATAACAAATCTATCTAAAGCATCATTGTGATTATAAAGAAATATTGGTTAAGACAGAAGATCAAACCTAACCGAGACAGTCCCAACTAAACCGATGCGTCACTAAACACAATGCTATTAAAGATAGAATCAAAATATCAAGTAGGCAAATATATCAACCGAACCAGAGCAATCCAAGAGGTAGAAGCGATGCAGCCTTGAACAACACCAATGTAGCCGATACATTCTCCAGAGCTGGCGGAACGTTGGACTTACCCATCGCCGGAGATCGAAGCCGATGCAGCCCCGTGTTAGGTGCCAAGTTCGCTGGTTGATAAGTAAAACCTCGGAAAAGAGGGTGGCGATGCGCCGAAAGTTGTATATTGATCGAGAGATAGATTACATAAACCCCAGGTGTACATATTTATACCCATGAGTAGATACTAGTCCTTATTGGATAAGACACAAATTTTCCTAAAGACAAAGTAAAAGATACAAGTTCTGATCGGACTCTAAATAATATTTTCTAAAAATAAAAGGAAACTAACTGACTTTGCATAATTAATAGATACATTGCCATGTCGCATCCTCCTTGAACTCGGTCTCTTCTGGATAAGCTTTCTTTATTTGATTAATTTCCTTAACCGAATCCATCAAGAATTCAACTGTTGGCGACTTGATGTGTCCATCGGCTAATTCTAGGACTCTGAAGCCAATACGATTCCTAAGCCGATGATGACTTCGGGGCTTACCAAATTTTGGCATTAATAGAAGGATAATATAAACATGGGAAGGCTTGAAAGAATCGAGTTAAGAAGGACCAATCTCCTATCGTAAGAGTTATTTTTTGCCCTTCCATGTGCTAAGTTTTCTTTGAAACCTATCCTCCACTCCTTTCCAATTAGAATTTCTGAGTTTTTGATACTGAATGGGGATTTCTAGGTATCTGAATGGAAATGATCCAGAATTACAACCAAATAGTTGTCTGTATTGGTCCTCCATTTCCTTAGCTCCACCGAAGCAAAAAAATTTCACTTTTATGAAAGTTTATTTTCAACCCCGAGAGATATTCAAACACACAAAGAATAGCCTTCTTGTTTTTTGCCTGTTGAAAATCATGTTCAAGAAATATTATTGTGTCATTAGTGTATTGGAGGATGGACAAACCATCATCTACTAAATGTGGAATTATGCCTTTAAGTTGGCCATCAGCTTTGGCTCTTTCAATAAGAATGGCTAGCATATCAATCACTATGTTAAAAAGAATTGGCGACATTGGATCGCCTTGTCTCAAGCCTTTACATGTCTGGAAATTGTTACCCACATCATTATTGACTTTGACACTAACAGCTCCTCCTTCAACCCAATTGGAAATCCAATTGCACCATGGTTGTGAAAACCCTTTCATTCGTAATGCTTGCTGAAGGAACTACCATTTAACTTTGTCATAAACCTTTTCGAAGTCAATTTTGAATATGATCCCATCAATTTTCTTTGTGTGTAACTCATGGACAGTCTCATGTAAAATCACCACCCCTTCCATGATATTTCTATTTGGAAAAAATGTTGTTTGGGTTGGGCGAATGACTTTGTGAGCAACCGTTGTAATACTATTGGTGCCAACTTTTGTAAAAATTTTAAAGCTGACATTCAATAGGCAAATAGGCCTATACTGTTGGATTTGTTTTGCATCGGCTTTTTTTTAGCAGTAGCACGATGATCCCAAAGTTTAAGCTATAAAGGGGTAATGTTCCTTTATGAAATTCCCTAAACAACGCCATGAGATCATTCTTAATGATCTCCCAAAACACTTGATAAAACTCCGCGGGAAAGCCATCTGGACCTAGGAAGGAATTATGTTCCATTTGAAAATTTGCCTCTTTGACTTCCTTTTCTGAAAATTCAGCAGTGAGGATGTCATTTTCCAAGTCCGACACTTGTGGAATATCATTGGTCCATCCCTCCATCATGGACACTTGATTATGTTCTGGAGGACCAAATAAACCTTTATAATAATTGGTGATGTATTCTGTGAGATTCCCATCATTCGTTATTATAGAGTCCTCTTGTTCCAACTGGAAGGTCATCTGCTTATGATGTTTATCGTTGGCTATCAGGTGATAGTATTTAGTATTACTATCTGTCAGGGTTATAGATAAGGCATATCTCATATCCTTAGGGTCATGAAGTATACAGATATGACATACTCTTAGTATACGGGAAGATTGCTTAATCATTATGGAATTAGGCTTACAAGTAGAGAAATTGTATCCCGAATAGAAGGTGTTAGAGTCCTATTCGGGAAAGATGCAATCTCTGTGATCACGTAGGCTAAGAGTATTCTCCGAGTTCTACTTGGAGATCAAGGTAGTCTGAGGTATAAATACAAAGCTCTTGAGGGGTACAGGACCATCGAATCATAGATTAAGCTATCGTCATAGCAGGGACAATCAGGAGGACTCGAAGGCGAATCGTCGCTTGGATCTCGTCGGGTTGTTCTCGAAGGGGATCTTGTCGGTACTCAATACTTTCATCGTTCTCTATTGTAATCTCTGTGACTTCCATCATAATCTCATATAAACTAGAGTAGGGCTATTACCTTCCTAGGGGCCTGAACCAGTATAATATTTGTCTTTGTGTGCTTGAACTCGTTTCGTGTAGATCCTTGTACCAACGACCCTATACTCTTCAAATACCATAGTCGCAGTCTACACCATTGACACTATCCCCTTGGAGTAAATGGTTTGTCTTAGATCGTTGGTACCAATACAACTCTTCCTCCCTTAACAATATTGCCAAATCATTTTTGGCCTGCTTCAACGAAGCTAACTCTGTGTTGGAGAGAGTTGTTTGTTCGCCTTTTTTGTCTAGAATGTCAATTAAAGCTAAAAGCTTTACTTTGTATTTTTTATATGTGCCACTTATACTTTGTGCCCATCCTCTTAAATGTTGCCTAAGGTGGACAATCTTGTATTTCCAACGTTCCATAGGATTTCTTTCCTTGTTTGTGCTTTGCCACTCTCTAGCTATCATCTCAAAGATTCCATCACGCTCTAGGCAGCCTAATTCAAAACAAAATTGTGGTTGATTGCCCAAATGTGCATGCGATCCGGATCTAAGTATAATAGGAGAGTGGTCTGAAATAGCATGTGGTAAGGCTTGAAACGTAACCAAAGGATATTTTTGCTCCCAGTCAGTGTTCATTAACACTCTATCCAACTTATCATAAGTAGGATTTTCGAGGTTATTAGCCCATGTGAATTGTCTCTTCGAAAGATCAATCTCTCTCAAATTGAGACTATTGATGACCGCATTAAAAGGAAAAGACCAATGGGGATCAAAAGAATTATTATTCGTTTCTTCATGTGACCTACTAGTAGGGGGTGTGACCCCTTAGCACAAGTATTAGCTAATTATGTCAAAAATTACTCTTTTAAATCGGGTTGAGCAGCATCATATACTGCCATTAAAACCCATTTGAAGCCGTCCTCTTTATTTCTTGGGAGAAACTTCACATAGAAGTCCCCTTTTGAAATTTCGCCTATATCAAAAATAGCTAAATTTACCTCTAAAAGAATTCCTTCTGATTGCCCGATAGAGGTTTCTCATGCCAAAGAAAATCTTCTCCACCACATAGGTTTCTAAGATTTGTAGGGATAAATGACAGTTTTCTTGTCTCAAGAATGGCAAAAAAAATCCAAATTTTGTTCCTTATCACATTCAGACAAAAATCTAAATTTAGACGCATCACCAAATCCACAACTATTCCAAAAAATTCCTTTCATTTCTTAAACTTGTTACCCTTTTTTTTACCAGTCAAAGGCAGAAATACCACTGTATGTTTGACTTTGGTTGAAATCTTTCTCCTTCGAGATACGACCTGAGAATCCATAGACTCATCGTCGTTACTCTCAGCCTCTTCTTGCCAGTCACTACAAAAGTGTTGGAGAGAAGATAATTTTAACAACTCATCGTTGTTTTTGTCTACATTACTCGTTGACGCTACAAAACTAGAAAAAAGTGTAGCAAATCTATCCACTCCTGAAATTTTAATACAGTTAATAGAGTCATTTATTTCTAAATCATTCTTTCCTAGAGAAATCCCTAATTTAGAAATATTTGAAACAAGAGTCTTATCTAGAAATGAAACAACAAAAGTTGCGGTATTAATTTTGTTACCTGTTATCGCCTTGAGATTATAGACCTTTTTTAGTAGTTCTGCTCGTTTTGCCACCGGAGCATTTGTATTTGCCATTGCCTTCTGCCTTTCATTTTGCCTAGTTGGAATAGGAACCACTGGGCGACGAGTACGTCTTCTCACTGGGGGTCGATCTCCCTCTGCTTTGGAAATGGCAGCCCGGGTGGCGCTGAGTTGGTCTTCATCAGCGGCTAGAACAGCCAACAAGTTGTCGTCCAGTGCTGTCATTCCATCCCCGACATGATCATCTGCAAGCTGGCCCATCTTGGGAACCAATTCAGACTACATGGTGCAGGCAGTGACATGAGAAACCCCATGGTATCCTGGTTCCATGCCTTCCTCCACGGCCGGCAACAAGCTAGCTGTAACTTGTTGATCTACAGTGACCGGCTCTTGCTATAGCACTTCTTTGCCATCAGCCACAACACATGCAGCCATCGTGACCACCTCGTTTATTTGTTCCTGCTAGCTGCACATCAACGTCAGAAGAAAGTACCAACTACGCTAGTTGTGCTGAAACCTCGTCGGGGTACACCACCTCGCTTGGAACTATAGTCATTGCTCCAGCAGCAACCTCGGTTGCCATAGGAGCCATAAAAAAAGTAGCTGACTCCACGTTCCCTGTCCCCTGGGCTCCCAATTGATTCAAAGGTGTTTCCATCACCACGGAGGAGTCTGAGGCAATTGCTTCCAACTCTGTTGGTGCAGCAGTAGTGTCCGAGCTTGGAGAGGACAAAACTGTTCCAATGTCTACAATCAAATCATTAGTGGTACACACTGAGGGCAGCTTAGCTGATGCCGAGCCCCCAATTTCCAACCTTAGCGACCCAGCAGAACCATTCTTTTGATGTTTTGGATCCCTGTCTTCCATGTCCACATCATCATCACCATTTTTTCGCTCTCCGTCCTGGTCAGTATCATCCATATTCTTCTTTCCTTTCCCATCCACCTCAGGCAATTCTGGTTCAAAGATCTCATAGCCATGGTTTCGGACAACTATGTAAACACTAGATGGCAAAACTGCTAAATCATCCACTGCCACCTGCATCCTAACCACGCCATATTTCCTGAGATAAATCATATCCACAGTTGTTGTTTGACCAATGACAGAACCAACAACATGTAGACTGAGGAAGTCTCTAATCTCATATGGCACTCCATATACTTTAAACCAAGTTTTCTTTAGAACAAACTTCGCTTCAATCTCTTGTTCCCACTTGTCAATGACTAGGTTCACATTAAAATCAAAACTAGGAACACTGCCAACCCTACATAACCTGTCTAATTCGATCACATAGTGAAATTGAACCATATAGGTGTCTGGAGCCGTATCCTTGATGTCCCATTGGAATCTAACAGGCACCAACTTTCGCAGTTCAGTGATCAAGTTGTCCACGGAGATGTGGCCATTCTCCACCCGGATAGTTGCTGTTTTATTGTGTTCCCTGGGTTTCACTACCCCTGTTGTTGGCGTGGGGATCATGAAAAGACCTCCACCATCAACTCCCCATCCGCACATGCTCGCTGTGGGCTTAGGAGCATGCAGTATGTTTAGGTGCTTCACAAATGTCGCACAAAATCGCTTTGCACTCCGAAACAGCATGGCCCTTCTCCTTGCATCTGAAGCAACGCCCTTTCGACGTCTTTGAAGTACCAGCCTCTGCAATCACCATGTCAGCCCCAGCCTCTCCTATAGGAACATCAGTACCTTCTTCAAGACCTGCACCCATAGGAAAACTCATCTTGTGGTTAGTGACGGATGGTTGCAGATGAAACAGCTCATCCTCAAACTCAACGTCTTCGATGGAGGCAACGTCAGAGATAGCCCAGAATCGGCCTCCAATGCTGTCGCCTCCAACTTTGCCATCAAGTGAAGCACCGGTTACTGTTTTCGTCAAGCCGGCATTAGGGCTTGCACCACGATCGCCTCACAAACGCCTAGCCGTCAAAACCGGATGGTATTCGCAACGTTAATTCAACAACTAATAAATGATGGCCTGCCTAATTGAATTTCGATCAACAGAGTTCAGTTTTGTAGAAAATTATTTGCATTTTCTTTTTCATATATTATTACTAAACAAAAGAGCTTACTCTCCCCGTTACTAATTATTTGTCGTCCTAGTTTTGTCCTAAGTTAAATGTTTTAATCTTTAACTATCAATTTCTATAAACTCATATATTTTAACATCATAAGATATATATTTTTAGATTCAAATATTTTCATAATATAAAATTCACATGTTGTTAAGTTATATGAATTTTTAAAAATTAATGGTCAAAGATAGACATATTTGACTTAATAAAAAACTAGAACGACAATTAATTTGAACGGAGGGAGTATATATTTCCTATAATCTATATAGTAGGAGTATTAAATAGAAGGAAAAAGTTTGAATTGCTCCTTGGATTATTGCGATCTTCTGAATTATCCCTTAAACTACAAAACCAAACGCTTAACACCCTCAACTTTTTAAAACGGACGAATAACCTCTCTATCCTAATACAAGCTGGTTCTGGCACCCGCCCCAAGCGAGCTCGAGCTCCGCGTTCGACCACCGCCTCCACAGACACCCCGAGTCCAACTCCATCACCAAGTACCTCACATCCCTCCCATGCAAGGACAAGTGTCAGATCTACCCCCATTGCCACAACTGCCACTGTTGCCGTTGCATTCTTCTCTATCGGGACCACTGCCACCACATCCTCTGTGGACTTCACTAGCGGCAATAGGAAGCCAAGAAGGAGAGAGGGAAGTTGTAGTCAGCAGCAGTAGGGAGGGTTGTACCGCTACAACCCTAGACGAAGCGGAGGTGAGAACGGGAAGAGGCCGCCGTCTTCATCCACTGGCTCATGCCACCCATTGCCTCTGCCAGATCTTGTTGGGGGTGTATGAGAGAGAGGGGGAGGGGGTGGAAGACAGGAGAATAGGGGTCAGCCCCACGTAGTACTAGGTTGTATCCAATCCAATCTTAAGTTGCTATATGTTGGGAGGGAGAAAGTAGCGCAATTCACGATTGATGAACATATGATTAAACACACTAGTTATATATAGCTATAGCTAGTTATATATAGCTATAGCTACTAGAGGGACATGAGTGAAATATTATACAAATTGTTATGTTTAAGTTATATTTACAAAGGTGTACAGGGTAATGAAAGCGTGCAATTTTTTTCAACTAGCTAACTATTAGTGTTTACAATCGATTTAAACAGAAGTGTTGTGTTATATAATTAATAGAATGTGTCAAGTCCCAAAGATGTATTCGATGCCGGTGAAGACGGATGAGGAGGAGGCGGTGGGTCGAGGCCGGCGGACAGAGTTGTATAGGTGGTGGTGGTGGTAAAAAGAATTGATTGTTCCTGACGTTGCAAAATTTTCCATGTTGATGGCGGGACTTAGAAAAATTTTATCCCGTGACACACCCTTTATAGGATAGGCACATGTCTTTTGTAGGTAGGCCTCCTACCTTAGACGCCTGTCTACGAAAATCATCTTGCGTCAATAGTAATACATAGCCTATGAAAATTTCTTCATTTTCACAGAAGAATGGCTTAACGTAGCCATCTGCCGTAATGTATTTAACCCACGAACATGTAATAAATGGATGAATATTCACCTAAATGATTAAAAGTATTTTTTGCCCATGACTAAGATGGATTTTAACCACTCAGGTGGATATTCATCTATTTATTACATGTCAACTAAATGATTCGTTCGTGACTCTTGCTCCGAGCCAAACTTATCACATGCAGGATGACTTTTGGCTTGCCGGTGTAGTAAATTATTTTTTGCTTGGACAATAAACGTCGAGCTCAGCTAGCAGCAATGATATATAAATCACGCATGCATATATGTGCTCCATATAATTAACGAACTTTTCATTCATGCATGGACATATATGTCATCCTTGTTTTGTCTGTTATCAGTTAGGTCGACACAATATTCGCTAACTCGAGAATTTTTCAGTTGGGTATGCACAACGTGCAGTATGAGCAAATAGTAGATACACTGTCTGTTACACCGAAAAGGCAATATAAAAATGGTATGGAGTATATCTGCCAGTATATCTATTACAACCCCATTAATTAAGTACCTATCAAGTTGACATTCTCGTGGACAAACAGACACCTTAATTGGTGCAGAGAATGTCGACAAGCCGTGTTAATTCCTTCAATGAAAGACTTGCATTAAGTCCATTTAATCATGCATGTATATATGTACTAACATTTGCATAGACTAGAATATCCATTTTATTTCCATCCAAGACTTTATTTGATGTTCTGCTGGGACATAGAAATTAAATTAATTTGTTTTGTTTTTTAATACAGGATTCAATTCGTTTCCCTGCTAATTCAATTCGTGAACTGATCATCTTGAGTCCAAAATTAAATTGGGACCTAGGGACATTTGCAGGCCTACAAAATAAAATATAATTAACCATGTTTTTTAGATAATTGGTAGCCTGGTTAATTAGTATGTTCTATTCATTCTGTTAATCTTAACCGCCGGTAGCTAGCTAAAGTTCTCAAAGTCATCAACTTAATTAGCTAGAATATTGGTGTCCAAAGCTATCCGGATTTGATAACATTTTCTGTTGCAGTTGTAGCTAGTGTTCATACCCCCATAGAGTCAAATGCTAACTAACTAACATTGCATATATCCGGCCAGATTACTCTTGTCTAATCCCATAGGAACAAGATAATTATTAAGTACCCTCCTGTGTGTGGCAATGTCAACGCAGCTATTCCTAGTTTAATTAATTAATGAATTAGCTCATTCAGCTATACCAATAATTTGTTGCAGCTAGCTTAACCTCTAAATCATTGATCCATCATCATCCATGCATAGTTAACACTGCATTCCAATCGATGTCATGCTATAAATACATGCAGAGATGAGCAGGACATGCACACACACCACAGTCGCAATCAGACATTCTCTCTTGGTTAATTAATTAGCTTAATTAATTGACGAGTTTAGTCTGAACTCTGAAGAGGCACATATACATGGCGATGGCGACAGCATCATGCAAAAGGCCTGCAGTGATGCTCATGGCGTTCGCCATGGCGGCTGCGGTGATGAGCACCGCGCCGGCGTCGGGGACGACGACGCTGCAGTACGACTTCTACTCGTCGTCGTGCCCGAAAGCCGAGGAGACGGTGAGGAACGTCGTCGAGCCGATGATCTTCAACGACCCGACCATGGGCGCCGCCTTCATCCGCCTTTTCTTCCACGACTGCTTCGTCAGAGTATGCATAATATTATCATTTATAAAACATATAATTTTCGAAGTAAATGTATGAACATGTCATATTTGGATTGATTTAATTCAATTTATTAATAATAACAATTTGCATGCATGTTTATCAGCACTATTTCTTTAACTAACTTTTTAACAATAAAATTCATTTCGGTCTTTACTTTAAAGAAACTACGTCCAATTATTACTTACATAGATTACGAATGAAGGTTTTAAAGAAGCTTTATCTAAATATTACATATATTACAGGTCGAATGACTACGAATTATAAAATCACAACCTGATTGAAAACAAGAAAACCACCTAGACTACCTATCTTAAGACAAAGATTAACTATCTAAAAAAAATTAATGAAAGTGTATTTTCAATATAGGGTTGTGACGCGTCCATTCTGCTGGACCCGACGAGCAGCAACGCGCAGCCGGAGAAGACAGCGATCCCGCTGCGCGGCTACGACGCCGTGAACAAGATCAAGGCCGCCGTGGAGGCCGTCTGCCCCGGCAAGGTCTCCTGCGCCGACATCCTCGCGTTCGCCGCGCGCGACTCCGCCGTCGTCTCCGGCAACTTCGCCTTCGCCATGCCCTCCGGGCGCCGCGACGGCACCGTCTCCTCCGCCTCCGACGTCGCCCAGGGCATCCCTTCCCCGGCGTTCCAGCTCCAGGACCTCATCGACAGCTTCGCCGCCAAAGGCCTCACCGCCGCCGACCTCGTCATCCTCTCCGGCGCCCACTCCTTCGGCCTCACCCACTGCTCCTTCGTCACCGGCAGGCTCTACCCCACGGTGGACCCAACCATGAACGCCACGTTCGCCGAGGCGCTCAAGAAGCTGTGCCCGCCGCCGGCGAACGGCGGCGGCGGCAAGGCGGTGAGCAACAACCAGGTGACTGACCCCAACGTGCTGAGCAACCAGTATTTCAAGAACGTGGCCGCCGGGAAGGTGATGTTCACGTCGGACCAGACGCTGACGAGCCGCGACGACACCAAGGCGATGGTCGACGACAACGCCGCCAACCCGGTGGCGTGGATGGCGAGGTTCGCGGCGGCGATGGTGAAGATGGGCGGCGTCGAGGTGCTCACCGGGACCGCCGGCGAGGTCAGGAAGGTTTGCTTCGCCACCAACACGGCGAGCTAATTAAGCTACAAAGTTCTCATTCTCCATCGGCCGGATTATTACTACATAAGTAATATATATTCCATGTTATTTTGATCTCTTAATTGGTAAATACCTGCATTAATTCTTGCCGTTGTAAAACCGAATTGTAATTCGCTCTCTTTGAATATTCAGTGATCAGTACAGTGGTTAGTACTACTTGTCTCGTTCATAGCCTGAATTTAAACTGAAGCAGGCTGCAGTTGTGGGCCAAATCCTATAACATGTACGTTTAGGTGGCAAATTGTTAAACGTCACATCTAAAAAAATAATTAAATATCTTCAAATTTGAGAGATTATGTGCCGAAAAAGTTCAGAAAAATTCAGATTATGGAACAGATTTGAGATAATGAACGATTGCTGGCCAAATGGTTGCATCATATACTCGGTCCAGAAATCAAATCAAATACAGGAATCAAATATACTGGGCCAGGAAGGTATTGGACTTGAGTCCGTTGAGCTTTGATGGGCCGTTCCATCGATCCAGGAAAGGCCCAACAGTCTTGAACTCTTGAAGCCTTGCAGCAAGTTGGTCACCAGCCTGATCAGTGATCAGACTCAATCTATATCTTAATCCGAAAATAACACCACCTAAAACATTTTCATTTCTGAATGCTGGATGTGAAGTATGGAGAACACTAAAAACTATTTTTTTCACCAGCATATCAAACCTTAAAAATTATGCGTTATATGCATGGGGATTATAGATTGGTGTACAAACCACATCATGAAAATATGTTGGAATTACTTATACATAGAGCAAGTATATTATTTAAGGGAACTAAACCATAGGGTAACTGACTCAAGATCCATCTTAACAAGCACCTACAAGTCAACTGTATTGTTGCAGAAATGGTTATCGTGGCAAATTGATCGATGAAGAAAATTCCTGCGCCAAGCTGTAACTTCCAGAGACAGAGGCGCAAGTTAAACCAGTAGAATGGCTGAACTTGCCATCTGAAGGGCTACTAGTATTTGGGAATGGGAAATGCTCAATCTCTCCTTCTGTTACTGGAAATTGTTGGCACTTTCTTTGCCTTGTAGTTCTAACAAACTGCAACCTCATTTCTACTTCTTTCATGGTAGGTCTCTCTTCTCCTTTTGTTTTCAAGCATGATTCTGTAATTGAGACAATATCATCAATTTCTTTCCGGTTTGCCTCTTCCATAACTTGCGAATCCAAGATCTCCATGACAACTCCTTGTTGATGTCCTTCCACAAAGTAATGAGCCAAGCTTTGTTTTGTACCTTGGTCATTTATAAAAATTGACTTCTTTCTTACTAGAAGCTCTACAAGTATAACTCCAAAACTATAGACATCACTTTTCGCTGTTAGTTGGCCAGTGTGGTAGTACTCTGGGTCTAAGTAACCAAATGTGCCTTGTACATTCGTCATAACATGAGTTTGATCAAGTGACATGGTTCTTGAAGCTCCAAAGTCAGAAACCTTTGTGGTAAAGTTGTCGTCCAACAATATATTAGAAGATTTGACATCTCTATGGTAAATTGGAATTGTTGCAGCTGAGTGTAGGTAAGCAAGAGCTCCTGCGGCTTCTACTGCAATCCTTATACGATCATCCCATGACAGACAACATTTAACACTTACATCATTATGAAGAATATCATATAGTGTCCCATTGGATATGAACTCATAGACCAATAAAGGCACCTCTGCTTCAAGACAACACCCAAAAAGCTTTACCACATTGCGATGAATGATTTGTGATAATATAGCAACTTCGTTGATAAATTGATCTATCTCTGATTGCTCCACTAGTTTGGACATTTTAATGGCTACTACACATTGATTGGACAAAATCCCTTTGTAAACTGTACCATGTCCTCCACAGCCAAGTACACGGATAGCATCAAAGTTGTTAGTTGCCTTCTCTAGTTCCTCCAAGGAGAATATCTTTGTTTTATCTTGTGCCTTTTCATCTAATATCAACTGTTCCAAGAGTAGGCCTTGGTTTTTCTTGAAGTGTGCCCTTCGAATTCTCTTTTGTATGCCTCTCTTCCACTTGTTGATTAGTACTATTGCACCGAGTGCAAGAATGATTGAGCCAAGGCCACACCCAATTCCAATTGTTATACCTGTTCATCCAATAACACTTGTATTCATGACGACATCATGCATTTTATGAACTATATTTGAATAATTTTATTCAAAGTAACCTACCTATAATAAGATTGTGTCTCTTAGCTGATGTTGCACATTTTCCTTTTGTTAAACATTCAATATCTGTAAATAGTAAAGAAGCAAAAAAGAATCAAAGTGGAACATGTTAATTTTAGAGAGAAATATCGGGGTTCAAGTATATATATTTATTTCAAGGGCTGAATGTGTTGTGAGAAGAGTACATATGACAAAACATTGCCAAAGGAAAGTAGTGGTGCCACCACCCACCATCAACTCTCTACTTTTGTGGAAATAAAAAATGACCCACATGTTAACCACCCCTACCACAAACTATCTTTTTTTGGGGAGGAGAGAGAGAGAAAAGAATAGTATGAAGTCAAATCGACTCACATATCAGTAAAAAATATGTGCAAAAATTAAGAGATGATATATGCAGAGAATGATGACAATATGCTAGTTATTGAAATGAATCAAGCAATCCACCTTAACCCTTTACTACTCTCCTGCATGACCCACTAGTTAAGAAACGATTTTTAACACCGGTCTTTAGTACCGGTTAAAATAACCGATACTAAAATCAAAAAAAGTGTGTAATATGGGATTCAAACTCAAGATCTCTCACCTCAACCCTCATGCGCATTACCATCCTACCTATCACAGACATCTAACTTGAATAGATATGTTTTCTTTTTGAACTAACCCGAAAGACATCTTTAGTCCCGGTTAGTAACACCAACCGGGACTAAAAATGTTTCGAGAGGTTTAGACTTTTAGAACCGGTACTAAAACATCTTTAGCACCGGTTCATTAAACATTCGAGATATTTGTTGTTTTTGCCGATCGAGCAAAGATCGGTTGTCCAGCAGTGACCCTATATTAATTCCAGGAGGTAACAAATTAAAGTAAATTTTCACATTAAATTGAAAGTCTAGAAATTCTACAAGTTTGATTTCAGAATTAAATTAAAATTGACGTTAATCATTTGAAAATCCAGAATATTTTAAAAAAAGTTTGGCCTGTGAACTCTTGCCAGATCAAAGACGAGCTAAACACGACATTGTTTAGAGCATTGTGAGATTAACTCTCGTTGGGTTGATATTTTCTCCGATTTTGAAAGATAAGTAAAGAAATGAATGATTTTTTAGTATAGAGTAAAAATTGGACTTTGGGGAAATCCAAAAATCCTAAACAGACTTCTCCCTTCAAAATTCTTGCCCCCAAATATTGCAACCAAAATATCTGTAAACTTTGAAGTTGCAACTATACAAACATGTATTATTGATGATGCTTTGAAATGTTTTCTACAATAGTAGCTCATGCGGATGCATGGGTTTATGATTAGTAAAAAAATTACGTTATGGATCCAGCTTTCTTTTATCAATAATAATGATATTTTGCTAACCTTTTGAACCTTCTAGAATAAAGTTCATGGCCTTACTGTTTCTCTCTCCTTCATGGGTTTCTAGGATAGTTTTTAATTAGTATATATACTATTTTAAATTATATTAGTGGTGGTGTCCGAGTTTGCCTCTAACATCACAAACTAACATGTGAGGTCATATGGTCTCCCCACATGAATAGCTCTGGAATTGCTACCGATGGAAGAGCGAGGAGATTGGAACTTGGAAGGACTAACGACCGCCACCGCCACCTCCACCATCTGCCAAGCAACTAACTATACTATAAAAATTGTAGTTTTTGCTTTCGCTATCTCTTATAATATCCGTTGCAACGCACGGGCCTTTAGATAGGATAGAAAGATTAACAATGTGTGCCTTACTGCTCCCATTACTATGTGAGTGTATGTTATCTAGCTGGGTGTGTCTCAGTTAGTTGATTCTTATAAACTAATACAAAATGAAAACATATACATAAAAGATAAAGTTACAGGACACTTAAAGTTTATATTCTTAATTTGTTGCTGGACACCTTTTAAAAACATGACATGACTATAGGACACTTTAAAAATCTGGTAATTTATTGAAGAACCTTGTTTTATCATTTCCGAGCCAAATAAAGAGAGATAGAAAAAGTGAAAAAAAAAACGACTTTGCCCCTCAAGCCAACAGGTTGCAACACCCCTGGATGTGGTCCAAACCAGACCCAAACCTCATTCCCTCCCCCAATCATCTCTCCAAAACCTAGAAATTGACGGTAGTGAGAACAACATCGACAACCATTACAAGTTGTTGCCATAGGAACAAACTTGTCTTTTCTAAATGTTCCTTTTTCCATTTGGCTTAAAAATGATAAAATAATGGCTACGATGTCCAATATCCGTGCCATGTTTTTAAGGTGTCTATTAATAAAGACTATAAATTTAAAGTGGTTGTAACAAACTTTACTTACATAGAAAATAAATATAGAAGTCGTACCAGGGTCACTGCAGCCGAGGTTAACGTAAGGATTGCCGTCAGTGACATCATCGCGGCAGGAACAGTAATATCCTCCATTTGTAGCATTGTAGCAATTGGTGTTGGTGGTGCAAGCATAGGTTGCTTTGCTCGCTGATGAACTTGGACAGGTTTGCTGGTCCATGATGGCACCACGGAGAAGAGTACCACCGCCGCCAATGGAGCTTGTGTTCATCCAGCTGGACGAAAGAAGATCATTCGTATTAAACTGATAACTGTTAATCGTGGGCAGGATGAAAACCTGAGCACGAGACAACACCCGATATGATCGCGGTGTTGTAGTTTTATCATCTGGATGAACAAGCTTCAACCGAAACCGTCGCAGCTCCCTTCTTACGATGATATGGCAGCAACCAATGCCGGTACAATCCCCATCATGCATCTTCATGATCCCCAAGTTGTCAGAACACATGGTGATGCAAGAACCCATGGTCTCGTTCGTGTCAAGGTCGAACAAGCACGCCTCAATTCCACATCCGATAACGAACAAGGTGCTCTCGTTCACGATGGTAAAACCATTGGCAGGAGACTCCCAGTATCTGATGTATTCAATGATGCTGTTGTTGTTCATCGTAATGTTGAATCCAATTGCTGGGATTTCTATTACCTCTAGTGTCCGGCCTGATTGGCCTATGACCTTAGTAGTAGTGTTTTCCAGGAGCAGTGTGGGAGGATGAGTGGTGTTGTCGCAGATGAGCTCGAAGCCTTGCCGGAAGCAGCCACGGCCGATCCCGAATGGGTAGGAGAAGCCAATGTCGCCGCAGGTAGAAGGGCAGTGAGCCAGAGAGTTTCTGGAAGGGATTGTATGCAAGAGTCCATTGCCTCCAGCGACTCTAGAGGTTGCTGCTGCTGCTGCCAAGCACATCATCAACAAGAAAACAAATGTGATCATGGAGGTCATCACTGCTAAACTAATCAGAGCATATGTCAATGTTTTATGAATTTGTGATGTTGGTAGTTGGACGGCCTCGTGTAACATATACATATGTATACACAATATATAGGGACTGGGCCGGAAGACGCAACTCCATTATTGTTTTTCGATTGAGCCCTATTTCAGAAGTACTTTGTTTGTTTAAGCCCATAAATTATTTGATTTGGAAAATTGGGTCGTCCTGATCCGTCCTATGACGGCAATACGACGATAGGCATGAGTAGTACGGAGTATGTATTGAACGCGTCATTATAAATTTCGTAGCGTCGCATGTGCCGATGTGTTTATTTCGTAGCGTCGCATGTGCAGATATCCTCTCTATCTCTCCAACTACGTGCTGCACATATGCAAGTATGCACATATGACTATTAATTTCATGTTTAATTACGTGTTTATAAATTACTAAACCATTGTGCAACGAAGTGTACGTGGCTCAACTGATTAGATTTCATGTGATGAAACATGTCCATCCATGCCTAATTATTTTTTAGTCGTAGGCAACAAACATATCGCCAATGAGACATCTATGATAACTTTATCAATCTTAAAATATGCTGGTTCAATCTCTCGAAGATGTTTATATTGTGTTTTTATATGAGTAAGCATACGTATGTGTCAATGCCCACGTCTGTTTTATGTTTAAAGAAAATATCAAAAAACCACTATGCAAGTATTCACATATATAGAGTGCCCACGTCTGTTTTGTATTTAAAGAAAATATCAAACCACTATGCAAGGATTCATATATATAGAGTTACTCCCTGCTCTCAAAATATAATTACATCTAGCATTTGTATTTTATCTAAAATATATAGCTTTATGCTAAAAAATTTGTAACTCCTAAGTACCAAGAGAGGTGTTTATAGTAAGAAAATATCTAAAATATAGATCAGTCCGCACCCACCCATCAACAAAGATAACCAGAGTTAGTTTGGTACAGCTTTTTTTTTAAGAGCTGTGTGGTAGCTTTACTCTATAGTCTCATGGATCTTGGAAGTGTTACATAGAGCTTCAGTTTCACGAGACAAAAATATTAGAGTTGTACAAAACGGGCTTTTAATGAAGTACTCTCACCAATAAAGTCTATTAATGCTATAGGAAAATGATAGCTCTAAAAAATTTTGTGTTCTCCATGCCTCCTATTTAGAGATATTAGTCACTTCAACTATCATTGATGGTTACGGAGGGTATAAAAACAAACTTGATGGTTGCTAATTTTAAACAAAGTTTTTCTCCCGTTGATTCTTATTTCTAGGTCTAGTGTTTTATCTGGTCTGCTAGCTATATGTAGTTTTTTTTGGTTCTATTCGGCATCCCTTTCCTAACTTCTATTCTCTCTCATTTTTCACGCATATATTTTTCGAACTACTAAAATATGTTATGTTTTTAAAATAAAAATCTAAAAAAATTGTTTCTAAAATCATATTAATTCATTTTTAAAGTTCTTTAGCCATTAATTAATCAATCATAAGCTAATAAGTTGTTTCGTTTTGCTTGTACGGGATTAGTTTCCAACCCTCCACCCAGACTTAGGCTGTGTTTTTTGGGATTGGAAACTCTCTTCAGACACGCAAAACGAAATAATAAATTAGCGCATAATTAATTAAGCATGCACTTAAAAACTTAAAAAATAAATTAATATATATTTTTAAATCAACTTTTTTATATAATCTTCATGGAGAACTTATGTTTATATTTTGAGATCGATGTTGTACAGGAAACGTCATTCGCACAGTCGTCGATCTGTGGGACACACTAGCCCCGCATCGATTTCACCTTTCGTTATTACGTCACGATCCTCGTCCTTACATCGGGCTTTCGTCCGCCATTCATAACACACTTTGATGAGTACTGCACTATAGAGTACGGAGCACTACTTAGGAAATGATTTTCGTAGGCCATCTACCCTTAACTAATTGTGGTACCTTCTTTACAGTAGCAAGTACTCGTAAATAACTGGATTAGAAGCTACTAATCCATCGCACTATAGGTTAATTTATTTTAGAACCGAGAAAATAGTAGTTGTTTTCTCCGTCGGAAGAATCTAACTCTGGTTATGGATTTAGACGTTCCAGATTCATAGCCAGAGTTTAATTGTTTTTTGGACGAAAAATATACGTTGGATGAAAATTCGGAAGTGATGTATTTTTTCGTGTAATAAAAAACCAACCTACTACGTAATCAGTAGGTACTTTGATTTGTTTTGTCGTTCAGCATCCAGCACAAAATCTGGGCCTGAATTTGAACATAAACGGGCTGCCTTTGTGGTCCAAATTTCATAGATCGTTTAGCCCACAATCTTTCCTACTATGGGCTACCGATCGTTCATATTACGGGCCGAACAGATTATACAATTTTTGGGCCCATGGTAGGAGAGATTGTGGGCTAAAGGATTTTATCATGTTAAGGCCTAAGAGAAATAAGTTTATTTTAGGTCTCTTATTTTGTTGTGGAGTCTGAAATTCATCTATTAAACCGAAATACCAGGTATAGCCTACCCCCAAACTTACAATATCATATTGACTTTGATCCCTCAACAGAATAGTAGCCGGTTTTGACTGACATAGCGAATGGAACCCACATGAGCCCCATATGTCAGCGGCCAACTCTTTCGCTTCCTCTTCCTCTCCTTTTTCCCTCTCTTCTTCACGGGGCGAAGAGCTCCCCGCCCTCATCAGTGACCCTGAACCAGAGAGCAGGTTCCTGAGTATCCCCTTCACCACCTCCATGAGGTGACCACCAGCCCGTTGCGCTGCCACGCCCAGACAATGTCGGCAAGCCTCGAGCGACATCCACGGCGCAGAACTTGACGTTGGAGCGCACATCCGAGCTCGTTGTCGGCGTCGTGCGCGAACTCGACCATGGAGACGTATGCGGCCACCTCGAGCGCCTCAACGGTTACCGCAAGTCGCCTGTTTGCTCCGTCCGCTGTCGTTTTCAACATGAGCATCCACCCTTTCCCTCTTGTGACGCTGTACCCCAGCGACCACCTGTTAACACCAGAATTTGGTAAGCCCCGAAGTCCTCATCGGCCCAGGATCTATATCGGCTCAAAGCTAATATCGGCCTAGAGTTCTATATCGGCCGATGAGGGTTATCTCGAACCAACCACCAATAGCAGTCGGATTCTTGTTAGATTCGGGAAGATCTTATCCAGAGAAGACCGAATTTGAGGAGGATGCGGCTTGTATCTTTTAATTAGGATAAGTTTGTTAGTTTCCTTCTTATCTTTAGGAAAGTTTGAGTCGTATTCTGTTAGGATTTTTGTTAGCCTATGGGTATAAATATGTAAGCCCGTAGTTCATGTAATTTTGATCACACGATCAATACAACTTCGGCGCATCGCCAACCTTTTACTTTCGTCTTCTTCGGCGAGTTCATGCCCTTCTCACGAAGGGTAAGTCTCGTTATGGCTGCCTGCGTTGTCGGGGCTAGGGCTTCGTCGTTCTGATCTCAACAACGTAAGCACCTATTATCATATATCTTAGTCAATCTGGTTCGGCTTCTCGATTTAGTCTTATCGGCCGAGATTCGCTTTAGGGTTTATGCCGGTATTGACTAAATTGCCTTGCTAGATTAGATTGGCTAAGGTATCCACCACCCTGAAAATCAGTCAAGGGCTTGATTGTCTAGGTCTTGCGTTTCTTCTCATACTTAGTGCTGCATCAGTCCAATTTGATCTACCAAGTCGTGATTAGAACCGTAATCTCTAGCCTGCTTGTTGGCTGCCAATAAGGGTTTCACCGGGGTTTCAGCCGGTGAGTTATCTGGACGTTGCATCGGCCCAAGAGTTTTACATATAGATTGGATCTGGCCGATGACAACAGAGTATATATTGTTTATCTGCTTGTTGAGAGTTTATGCCATCGGATTTCTGGCCGATGTGTGCTTTAATCTTCATATCAATGTTTATCTTATATTTATCTGGATTATGCTATATCATATTGCTACATCATCATGTTATCGTCAGCCGATCGTCTCTATATAGATATTTGTTCAGTACATCGGCTGGAATTGTGCCATCGGCTCATCGGCTGATCGGTTGTTTTGGCTATCGGCCTATCGGCCGATATGTTTTTGCCCTATCGGCCTATCGGCCGATAGACCTTCTGTTCTGCTATTTTGCATATCTTGTCAGTGGCAGGATCAAACTGACTGGCACGCCCGCGCTTCATCAATTTTAGGACCTGCACTGGAGCTAAGCAGATCTCCCAGGCCTTCGTGTGTCTGCACACCGGATCCTCATCGGCGGTACGGATTTGGCGTCAACACATTTTTGGCACGCCTGGTGGGACCGTGTTCTTGACAACAGATTTTTTACACGGTTCGTGGAACCCACAATTGCAACAATATGTCTGATCAAGAAGTCAAGGCCAAGGAAGAACAATCCCTCCAGCCGATGGATAAAAAGGAAGAACAATTTCTCAAGCCGGTAGAGGAAGAAGAAGAGCTGATGGATGATGAGACACTTCAAAAGACAGTTGATGAATTTGTTCGTCGCACTGTGTTTGCTCGATCTGGAGTTTTGGTGAGTACATTACATGGTTTGATCGAGAAGATAGTTCCCAGAGTTATTGAATATGTAACTCTAGACATATACTCAACATCATAATCTGACTGTGGACATAAATCTGAAGATAATCTGAAATGTGCAGCTAAAGGAGTACTCACTGGTTTTGCAATATGCATATTGAACCGACAAAGAATTTTTTCAATATAACCTTGCTGACTAAGATATAACTTACGAGACTGTCTTTCTCTAGTAATTTCCATATCGAGAATTTTCTTTGCTGCACCCAAATCCTTCATTTCAAACTCACGACTCAATTTTGCCTTCAATCTTACTATCTCTGATTTGTCTTTTGCAACAATTAACATATCATCGACATAAAGAAGCAAATATATAGTTGAACCATCAACAACTTTGAGATAAACACAGCTATCAAAATTGGATCTTCTAAACTTCTAAGAAAGTATGAAAGAGTCAAATCTCTTATACCACTGTCTAGGTGACTGCTTCAACCCATAAAGAGATTTATTCAACCTACAGACTAGGTTCTCTTTTTCAGGAACAACAAAACCTTCAGGTTGCTCCATATAAACGTCCTCTTCTAACTCCCCTTGTAAAAATACAATTTTAACATCCATTTGCTCTAGTTCATAATCATGCATTGCAACAATACTAAGTAAAGTGCGAATTGAACTATGCTTCACAACAAGGGAAAAGACATCATTGAAATTACTGATGACTCTCAACTAACCTGGAATCTGGCTATAACCTTTAGCAACTAACCTTGCTTTATACCTTGTCTCATCAGTTGGAGATATACCTTCCTTTCTTTTGAAGATCCACTTGCAACAGATAGGTTTCTTCTCCTTTGGCAATTTCACCAATTCCCAAGTACGATTCTTTTCAAATGACTCTATCTCATAATGCATAGCAGTTATGCATCTATTACAATCATCAAAAACAATAGCCTCAAAATATGAAGAAGGTTCTGCATTACCTTCAATTTCCTCTGCCACACTCAAACCATAAGCAACTATGTTCGCTTCTTCAATATATCTTTGAGGGGGTTTAATATTTCTTTTGAGCTTATCTTTTGCAATAGAATGTTTTGGTGACTGCTCAACAGTAGAAGAATCTAAATCTTCATTAACAGGTGCATCTTGGTTAATAGCAACATCTTCTTTTTCTGGTACATGCCCTGAACTGATCAAGTGCTTCACCTGCACACTTGCTTTCTGCGGACTCTCAACAGGAACATTAGTAGAAGGTTTGTCATGTAACATTACTGATTCATGGAAGACAACGTTTTTACTAATCATAATCTTTCTAGTTTCAGGACATTATAACTTATAGCCTTTCACACCAGACAGATAACCAAGAAAAATATACTTAATAGCTCTAGGCTCCAATTTACCATTATCAACATGAGCATAAGCAGTACAACCAAATACTCTTAAGTCTGAATAATTTGTTGTAGAACCAGACCATACCTCAATTGGAGTCTTCTTATCAATGGCATAACTGAGTGACCGATTAATAAGATAACAAGCAGTGGAAACGGCTTTCGCCCAAAACTGTTTAGACAAACCTGCATTAGACAACATACAACGGGTCTTTGATATAATTGTCATGTTCATACGCTCAGCTACGCCGTTTTGTTGAGGTGTATGAGGAATGGTGTAGTGACGCACAATGCCTTCAGACTTGCAATATGATTTAAATATCATAGAATAGAACTCCATCCCATTGTCAGTACGAAGTATTTTGACCTTCCTTTCAGTTTGTCTTTCAACCATAGTCTTCCACTATTTAAACGCATCAAAAGCTTGATATTTGTGCTTCAAGAAATAAGGCAAAACTTTTCGTGAAAAATCATCAACGATAGTCATCATATAACAAGCACCTCCAAAAGATGTCTTACGAGCAGACCCCCATAAATCAGAATGCACATAATCAAAAATATCTTCTATAGTATGTGTAGATGTGTTCAATCTCACCCTCTTATGCTTGCCAAAGATGCAATGCTCACAAAATTTGAGCTTCCCGATGCCTTGTCCATCTAGCAATCCTCGCTTGCTCAATTCTGCCAAACCAATTTCACTCATATGCCCAAGACGCATATGCCAAAGATTAGTAGCATCTGAATTAGATAATGAATCTGAAACTGCAGCAACATTACCTAATATAGTTGTACCTCGCAGATGGTACAGGTCGGTAGTTTTAATGTCAGCTTTCATCACAACAAGAGAGCCTTTGGTTACCTTCAAAATTCCGTCTCCACCGGAATATTTGTACCCTTTGTGATCAAGAGTACTTAAAGAAATGATACTTCTCTTCAAATTTAGAATATGCCGCACATCTGACAATGTTCTGACACAACCATTAAACATCTTGATCTGAATTGTTCCAATACCTGCAACCTTGCATGGCGTATTATCACCCATCAAAGCAGTACCACCTTGCACAGACTCATAGGTGGCAAACCAATCCCTATTTGGGCACATGTCATAGGTGCATGCAGTATCAAGAATCTACTGGTCACTAGTTTGTGCACAACCAGCATAAGCAACAAGCAATTCTGCACCAGACTTATCATTAGTAACAACTGCAGCTTTGCCTTCCTCTTCTTTATTACCTTTGGGTCTATAACTTCCTGTTCTCTTATCTTTGTTCTGTAGCTTCCAACACTCAGAGATATCATGTCCATCTCTCGCAGTATTTGCATGACTTATATCTGCCTTTGGACTTTGATCTTCCACGGTAGCTACTTGATCTTTTATCTCTTGATTGATTCTTTGTGTTCTTCTCCTGTTGCCTGCCCCGAACTGCCAAGTCTTCTGCTTGTAAACTTAAACTTTCAGAGGGTACCATCTTCTTCATCTTTTCTTTGGCGTGCAAAGCTTCATAAACTTCTTTCAAAGTTAAAGTATCACGACTATAAAGAATAGTATCTCTGAAATTTGCATATGAGCTAGGCAACGAACACAATAGAATAAGGCCTAAATCCTCTTCATCATACTTTACCTCCATAGACTCAAGTGGAGAGATGATCCATCACAGACTCATCATCTTGCAACTTGTGCAAAAATAGCTTTTACTTTAGGTGCATCTTACTGGTTAGATCCTTTGTCATGCAAATCTGTTTCAGCTTCAACCACAGCTCAGCGACTGTCTTCTCCTTAAGCACCTCTTGCAAAATATTGTTAGATAGATGAAGATGAATATATGTCATAGCCTTACGATCTCTTTTCTTGTCATCGTTGGACCAATCCTGAGTCCTCTTGTCAAATCCAGATAGCATATCATCTAGGTCTTGCTGTGTAAGAACGGTTCGCATCTTCACTTGTCACAGTGAGAATCTTGTGTCTTGGTCTAGGAGCGGTAGATCATATTTCAAACTCGCCATGGAATTAATCCTGAATTTGCAGCTGATCAGATCAACCTTCGCTCAAAAAAACACGCCGGCGACCGAGAACCATGGATCGATCTCCAATGCTCTGATACCAGTTGTTAAGAAAATAGATGCACAACAGAGACATGAATTTTACATGAAAAACCCTTGCGGGAAAAATCACGGGCGCCGACCGGTAATGATCAATATTGAGGAGTTGATTACAAACGTAGGGGAATAACAATGGGAACGTCTCCCTTCCTGTACGGCTTATAAGAGTATATATAGGAGATAAAAGGAAAGACTCCTAATAGGAAACGACTAGGGATCCTACTAGGAAACTAATCCGAATATATTGTAGGCCTAAATTCGGATCACATATTTAACAGAAGGTGGTGTCGTCGCCATCGTCAAGGAGCGCATCATCTTCCCATTTTCTTGGGGGAGACGGGGGAGATGGGAACGGGCGGCACGAAGCCCTTCTTGAACCATGGCGTGTGCATGATCTCTGGGATGGAGATGTGCTTGGCCAGGTTGACGACAAGCAAGCGGGCGATCAGGCGGCGCGCGTCGCCAGACAACCAGGGTGACACCAGTTACTCGGCCTTGAAGATCTTCTGGTACATCTTGGTATAGTTCGTTCTCACGCTGGAACGAGAGGAAGCCACAGAGGAGCACGACGCCGGAGTTGCTCGGGCAGCGCGACGAGGCCCAAGTTTGTGACCTCGAGGCGCAGACGGCGGAGGGAAGAGGGAAAGGAGGGAAAAAGAGTTGGTTAGCATGTGGGGCCTATGTAACACCCTGATTTTCGCCCGTCGAAAAATTTATTTTATTAAAAACATATTTTCAAAAATTTGGTTCTTTGAGTGTACTTAGGATTATGTGCCAAAGATCTCAATTAATTCTTTTCTTGTGAACTCACATTCTCCACCAAATCCATTCCCTCCAAAATATTTTTTCAAATAATTTTCCTTCCATCCGAAGATCCTAGCAATATTTGTTTCCGGAATCCTACCGCCAACAAATATTTTTGTGCAGTTACATATCAAAATTCGACAGCCATTTCTCTCGTCAAATTTAATCGTGCACCGACGGAACCGGCAAAAGCCGAGTTTTTCCTTCTATTCCTCTTTTCTCCAAATATAATCCTCGTGTTCGGATTTTTGAATCCGAGACGCATCCTAAATCGCTCGTCCAATTTTTACCCATTCTAAATTATTTTGCTTTCTACTCACTCCATTCATTGCAAGCCAAAATACTCATCTACTTTCCTGAACACACGAAGCAGCAACAAGCAACATCCATCCTCTCCCAGCATGCATGCATGCACACGTCCTTCATTTCTCTGCCTCCTCAGCCCCATGCCAAAACAATGGTTAGGCACCGTCCCTGCAAATCGGAGATTAGGCACCGTCCTGCACTGTGCACTGAGCATGGTTAGGCATCGTCGCCGCCTTCTCCGCCGAGCAAACGGCCATTTCTGCACACGGTCCAGTGCGCCATGGCACCGCGACGAGCTCGCCGGTGTCACTCGTCCACGCCGAAAGGTGTGAACCGAGCTCACCCATGCCGCACCGGCCACTGTCCTCGCTCTACTGTGCCTCCTTGCCGACGATGACCGCCGAACAGGATCGTCGGCCCCACTCGGCCGAGCCGCCTTGTCGCCATCCGCCGGCCGCGACGGCTATAAAAGCCACTGCCCCGTAGTCGTCCTCCTCAGCCTCCAAGCTTTCCCATTCCCACTGTCGCCGCCTCTCCTCCATCCCGCGAACCAACGGGCCGAACGTCGACGCCGCGCCCGACTAAGCCACTTGTTGGCGCAGAATTTCGACCCGTCCAGCAACCAAACGGGTTCCGCGTTACCACGGCGGCCTGGGAGATCTGCTTAACTCCAGTGCAGGTCCAAATGGCTTGCCTAGTCGTAAGTAGAGTGTGCCAGTTGATTTGATCTGCAATCAACAAGAAACAAGTGAACCAAGTCAGAGAACAATGGCCGATCGGTCAGTATACTGATGACACATTGTCATAGCCCAGCCGATAGGGCAAAGCTATATCGGCTCACTTAGAAAATAAGTAAGACATGAATCTAATCTTATCGGCCTTCATTGATATGTAGACCTCAACTAATAATACCGGCCGATAAGGATGACAAAGGTAACTACACCAGCTAGTACTCTAGTGCAACCTTATACGAGCCAATCGGCCAATATAAACACGTCAACCATAAAGAAATCTTGATATTACCTCATGATCGACATATCTATACTTATCGATCTGCACATATAAGTGGCAAACATATGCAAGAAACATAAGCAATCACATATGTTAGATAAGACCGGCTAAAACCCCGGTATTATCCTTAATTACAACCGAAAACAGGCTTTGTGTTAGATCTCAAAACAGGACTAAGGTCGATGGCAACTCGAAGTGTGAATTGAGACTTAACACAAAGAAAATCAAGTCGTCGATTGCTTTTGGGGATGGCAGCTGCATTGAACAATCTAGCCAAGCATAAGAATTAAACCATCGTCAGCAATAAACCCTAAAGCGAGTAAACCGCTGGCAAGGCTTAATTAAGATACCTGTCAAAACTATTCAAGACATGATAATCGACGATCACATCATCGAGGCTCAACGTGTCCAAAGTGACACGTCAGCCCCGACGATGCAGATCGTCGGGGACGAGTTCTTACCTCTACTCCGAGGAAGCAAGAACTCGTCGAAGAAGACCTCTTGCGAAGGTTGGCGATGCGCCGGAAGTAGATTGATTTGATTGTGTGATTGATTGAGAGTCATTACATGTACAAACTATCGGGATATTTATACCCGAGGTTACAACAGAACCCTTGTAGGGCACGATCTTATCTACAACTAACAAACAAGTCCTTGCGGCAGACTTAAGCCACAGATTAGATCTACACTACTTAATTTACAAGATACAATTGCCTAAAACCGAGCTTTATCTCTATTTGGCAACTTCCTTGAAGCTTACTTCGAGCCCAGACCAAGCCCACGTTGACACTGTCAACTCACAACCCGCATCGGCCCACAACCAAACCAAATCCGTATCGGCCGATACGCTCTTTATAACAACACCTCCCCAGTCCGATACGGTTACCGGGTCCGATACGAAGCCTGGTTCGACTCCAACTCAAACCTTTCTCTCTGCTTCGGTTTCCTCTTTCCTTTCCAAGTCGATTACCAAAATCCGTCGTTAACACCACTCAGCCGAGCCAATGCCCCAGCCGAGCCACTGCCAGGCGCCGTTTCCTCCCTCCTCCTGCGCACGTCGCCGCCGGCCGCTCCTCCAACCGGCTCCCCTCTCTCCTCGTCAACCTAGCGCCGCCCCTCCCCTCTGTGCCGTCCAGGCCGCGTCCCGGCTGAGCCGCCCCCCGCCTTCCTCGGCCGCCTCCCAG